>VZTJ01003246.1:1300752-1591782 GCA_013397795.1 Orthonyx spaldingii
TTTTTTTTTCTGGAATTCCTTTATCATTATTGCTCTTAGATATTATTTTGCAGGAAGGGGTGGACAACACCATATCATGTCCCATACTGAAGTATGGGACAAAAACATTGGGGGAAAAAAGGGAAATTGGTAGTTTAACTTCTATTCGGTCTTTTCCAATGTCTGTAGGACCCTACAGACTTCTCAAAAAGTACTGCAGTATTTTATCTTTATCTAATTATTTCAATATAAAAGCCACCTTATTTTTTCTTTTTATTTCCAGAACACAAAGCCTGATGCTTTGAATTAAAGATTAATAAAAGAAAACTACAATTCTTCCACAATTTGACCTTTGTTCTAAAAAGAAATATTTTCTTACATGTTAAACCTAGCAGTTCCATTTTCATTTGAACTCACTGCCATTCATTAACACAGTTGGTTCTGAGGTTTGTGTACTAGTGAACCTCACAATTAACTTAGTCTAACTTAGTCAGAATTAACATATTCTAACCACTCTCACATCAGGAAAAAGACAGTATATGGAGAAACATATTCAAGCTATTTCTGTTCCTGATTTGAACAAATTTAATGTTCCTGCTACTGGAATTTTTATCATGTTTTCAATTTCTTAGGAAATCATACATCATACAGAGAGACTGTCTGTACAATAGTTTGATAATGAGTTACTAATGAAAGAAAATTTATTCAAGATAAAATCAACACAACTTTGAAGCTTCCATAGTAAATATTACTGGTGCTAACCTGAAGCCAAAGAAATCAACAGTTAACTGCCATCAAAGATAGAAATATTATTCATGTTTTTAAGTACTGTATATAATTAAAATGGGACGCAGAAATTTAACATTAAAAAGAGTCCTACATCCTCCCTCTTTAATATATATTGGTATTTGCTGTTCAAACTGGCAAACTAACTTTCAGACCATGCAAACATCAAATGCATAATAAACATGCAATTTTTTACAAAAGCAGGGATCAAGGAAAGTCAGTGGGTAAGAAGGATCCATCTTTTTTTTTCAGGCAAAACAGCCTTCTAATACCCAACTGAAAAGGCTCTTCATAGCATTGAAAATTATAATGACTGGCTTGTGAAACTAATGACAGAATTTAAAATAGATTTCTTCAAAGTTAATGAATTTAAATTCCCATATCCAAAACCTTCCAGGCAGTAAAATTCTCCTACTTTGAAACATTATTGGTGTGATATTTCTAAATGTTCACCTCAGCACAAAATGCTGCATTTAAAAAATATATATTTTTTTTCTGTGGTATGTAATGTACAAAGAACAGTCTCTCTGTAGCAACCTGCAGGCAAAATTTCAAGGTTTAAAAAGCAGTCTCTGGAGAAGTTTAAAAAGATGACAAAGTCAATTAAGTTATAAGAAATCCTTTATTTTTATGAAGAGGGAATATATTAGGAATTTTATTAACAGTCAATGCTGTAGTGCACGTTTCTCCTTTGCAGTTTAGAAATCCTGGCTTCTGTTGCAAGTTAACCACTACACTTCAAACAACTGAGCTGCTCCTTAGAGGAACACTATACAGGGCTTTCAGTCTCAGTTGAAAAAAGAAATGTATCTTAATTTAGAGGCTGAAGCCTACTCCAAACTGTTTTATTAGTTAGACCTTGATAAATATCTTACAAAAAGATTTTATTATTAGCATGAAGCAAGACATTTCAGACAATGCATAAAATTTCTTACTGAACTCAAAGTAGGCTGCCTCTTTGAAACAATCAATTCCAGATGCAGAACAGAATGTACCGTGATAAATGAAGCAGTCAGAGACTGTCACTAGTGCCTCTAACTGAATGACAAAGCACAAGAAACCTTCCACAGATGTTGAAATTATGAGGGAGCAAAGCAGGTGCTTAAATCCTATTTACTAAAAATAGAAACAATCATCAAGTTACAAAAGGAAGCTACATTTCATATGTCAAACTCAACCTGTGCTGTGCTGTGCAGTACTCCACTGTTTATGATGAGCCTAGTCCTTCACATTTTGGTCTATAATGATGCATGTGCTCCAGATTTTACAAGTACGGTAAAGATTCACACTACATTAAATACGTCTTGCTAAAGACCTTTTGAAAAATAAGCATTATATTAAAATGTATTTAATATGCTGACAAATATTAAGTTTTCTACTCTATTAACATCCCCATATATTTTTCTCTGCTAAACATTAGTAATATCTAGGAATAAAAAAATTTGCTAAGTCTGACATTATAAAAGTAGATAAAATCAGCATTTAAATATTGACCAGGGAGACATTGTAGTCACATTCATAATTGTCTTACTGATCTATTAGTGGTATATCAAAACTGTTTTCACTGTGTTATGAAGTCCCTCAGGGATACTCTGCATCCTTTATGAAAAGCCTTTTTTTTCTGTCTTCAAATCATATTTTCAACAATTCAAGAACTTATCTTGTAACTTTCATCCATCTAAACAAAACATCACCATGACCCCTATGACATCTATGCAAGATAAAGATCAGGTCCATAATTCTGTGAAATGTTTGGGTTGCTAATAGATGTCATCCTTTGTCATTAATCCCATCTCACCTACTCACACTGCACATACATATATTATTAGGAGCCACTATCATACTTTTATCTTGCTTTAATTATATAGGAATATAGGAAATTTCATATATGATCATATATGTCTATATATGAAAAATCCCTTAATATGGACAGCATTTGTCAATCTTAGCTTTAGTATCTGTCAATCTTTTTGTATCTTGGCCTTTTTGGGTCTGTTTAACTTCATGATATGCAGCAGTAGTAGCATCATAAAAATGCATAAGCCAAGTAAGTCCCACTAAACGGTTTCAAACTTCCTTGTTCAACAGACAAATGATGGATACTAGTCTTGGGATTGTCATAATTGATTTTTCACCCATGCAAGATCTTTTCTGTGGGATTCTTGCCGTTTTTAGTTCTTATGCACTTTTGTGAGGTTGGATTAAGGAAGGACAATATGTAATTTTACTTAGCAAATATTCTTCATAATTTCTCAGCTTTGGATAAAACATTTGCTACTCTTGATAAATAACTTGGACTGTGGACAAAAAGTCTGGCAGAAATTGTTACTGCCTTTGGAAAGCAGAACCTCTGAGAACTAAATGATAAGGAGGAAATTGCTTTGCAGAAATTTATCTTTATGTGGACATTTAGTGCACTGGTTCATAGAATGACTCATGTTTAAATAGATGAAAAGACAAATAATGTCAAGCCTAGAGAGAGAAAGAGAAAACATGTTAAGACAGAGAGATTTAACTGTTGCTAATGCTCTTGATATAGTTAGAAGAATTAAATGAGGCGTTATAGATGCAAAATCAGTATGTACTGTACAATCCAAAAAATTTTAACAGACAATACCCACTACAGGACATACACAGTAGAGGAGAATAATAATTTTATTTTACAAATAATAATTGTTTTCTTTTTTAAAGAATTTATATTTATTTCTTTGCTGAAAAAAATATTTTCTACGAGCTACAACTGTTTTAATGCTGAAGGACTTTAACATAAAAGTGATTTAAATTATGCTTATGAGATATTTGAGTATTCAGTTAATTTATGATTGAGAAGAATATGTCAAACTTTTGTTGATTGCTATTAATGTATATGATACAATTTAGAATGCATAAAACTTTGGGAAGGATTATTTCTTAATTAAATTGGCAAGTACTGGAGTGCATTAGGAAAAGCATTGCCAACAGGTCGAGGGAGGTGATCCTGCCCCTCTACTCAGCCCTGGTGAGGTGCACCTGAAGTGCTGGGTCCAGTTCTGGGCTCCTCACTAGAAGAGAGACATGGAGCTCCTGGAGCAGGTCCAGAGGAGGGTGACAAAGATGATGAAGTAACTGGAGCATCTCTGTTTTGAGGAAAGGCTGAGGGAGCTGGGCCTGTTCAGCCTCAAGAAGACACAACTGAGAGGGGACCTCATCAATGTCTGTCAGTATCTGAAGGGAGAGTGGCAGGAGGATGGAGCCAGGTCTGCTCAGTGGTGCCAAGCAATAGCACAAGAGGCAATGGGCAGAAAGTTATGTACAGAAAGTTCCACCTGAATATAAGGAAGAACTTATTTACTGTGCACGTTACCACACATGGAACAGGTTGCCCAGAGATGTTGTAGAATCTCCCTCACTGAAGATATTTAAGAACCATCAGGACACAATCCTGTGCAATGTGCTCTAGGATGGCCCTGCTTGAGCAGGGAGGTTGGACCAGATGACCCATTGTGGTCCTTTCCAGTTTTACCCATGATTTTGAGATTCTGAGATTCTGTACTTTTGAAGTGATAAACATAAGAATATGAAAATGTTGCTATGCTTTAATAATGGAATAAATATATACTTACATCTGGGTTTTTTAGCTTAAAATTGTGTTAATTGTTTTATAAGAAGCAAAGCTACTGAGTCAGAAGTTAATTGGACTTGTGTAAGAAATAAGCTACATTTAGTAAATAATTTTAGCTGTCCTCCTTTAAAAAATAAGGGCAGTATTTTGAAAATATCAAAATATTTTGCTCTCTCAATAGAATGACTCAATTTGGAAGTGCCAGTATGTTTTATTTTCACATCCTGAAAATTAATCTTTTTATGTTTTTACTTTATTCTCTATAGAAATACAACAGGAAAAAAAACCACAGGAAGAAAAAGAATGGGCTAAATAACTTCTGAAATATTTTGTTCTATAGAAAACAGATTACAGAACACACAATTATTGTTAAAAATACATTCATTCATGCAGATTGTGATTTGTGTCTGAAGCAACTAAGAGATTATTTAGAAATATATTGTTTGGTAACGGGTTCTCAGAATTATTCTGACCTGGACTCTGATCAATCACTCCTCATATTTCACACTACAGCTGATCATAGGATTGGAGAGGTTTACCATGGTCATCAAAGCAATTATCACTGATAGAAACAGAAAAAAATATAAACTTCTTTAAACATCTTTGCTTATTATTGTTTTATCAAGGTTTAAGAAAAAAATTAGAGGCAATATACATAATCAAACCCTAAACACAGTTTAGCAGATATTCTTATTTGGTTTTATAAACTTCTTTATTAACTCCTCAGCTGCAACATGAAAACACAAAATCAAATTCCCACAGGTTAATTGATGCTTTGACAGCACAAGGGCAATAACCACAGATCTGTAGAGGCTGAACACTAGTTTATTATCAAGGTTCTTCAAGAATTCCCTCCCTACTAGTGAAATAATTCCTCTTTTCTTATGAATGCCAACTCCTACTCTTCTATTAGAAATTTCCCACTATACTCTTCCCTGTGAAGCAGACCTGTCTTCTATTCTTACACTGGAGGCAGGCTTGTTGGTCTTGCCCTTCTTTTCTGAAGATAATGGCTCAACAAATGCAACACTCAGGAGAAAAGTGTACAGTTTTCTTAGAACAAAACTATTGGGTGTTATTCAAAAAGATCGACCAGACTACCAGCTCAGAAGACAGAAAAGTTTATATAAAGCTCCTGAAAGTGTCTACGTTTCTTTGTCTAGATTTACCTGTCAGTAACTTCCAGAATTGATAACTTGGGCTTCCTGCACAGTAAACTTAAGGAAGTGGTGACCAAACTAAAAAGATACTGATTTTTCTCTTGGAGCTAGAATGTTTATAAGATCATTTATTGCTGATGAAATGTTATGTATTTTTTCACCCTTTATATGACACACCCATACTTTCAATTTAGCATATTTTACACTCAAATAGAGCTAAAGATTAACACAAATGATGTAGTTCTGTCTTCCTAAATGGAGACTAACTTTTATGACCTAAGCTACCTAAGTGTTAATCTTCATTAGTTTCTATGTGCATATGGGTAAAAGATGATGGACCTTATCAGAGCATATGTCTTTGGGCAAGGCAAGGAAGCCACCCTTATATCAGGTTACCCTGTGCTATTTCTGTACCAAAGCTTTGCATTCCAATAGTAATTTCTTTTCAACAAGGTGGTAACACCCCTCTAAAATTCGCATCTAGCAGCAGGGAAAAAACTCTCAGAAAACAAAAGTTTAAGGTTTTACACTGCTGCTGAATATCAACAAAGTCGATTATTTAGACTCCAATAGGGCATAGATCTGTTTCAGCATAAATAGACTTATGTCAAAGATTTGACAGCATACTATGAAGTTTGAGATGCATTTGGCATTGGAGTACTTAATACTGAAAGGAAGGAACATCACTGTTGTTTATTTTTTAAGTACCTTAAATAGTATTTCTTAGTTAAAAATATCTTAATGTTTAACAATGTGAAAGTCTTATACTGTTGAGGAATGCCTCTGGTGCAGTTTGCTCCGTTTGCAAACTGCAGATTGAGGTGCAGATTGAGCTCTGGGTGGGAGTCCGAGACAAGAGACTGTCAAGTGACAATCTTCGGGACAACAAAGGGCATGAAAACCAGCAGTGCCAGCCAGGTGGGTGGACACTGGGAGACACAAGAGGAGTGCAGGACTCAGAAGGATGTGCCAGACTTCCTTGGGCTTTAATTGCGACGGTATAAAAGCCCAGGGGTTCCTTTGTCAGGGGTCCCTCCTTGAAGACAACAGCTCGAGCAGTCTCTGTGTTACAGTGCCGTGACTAAATGGCTTCATTGAACGAGACATCTGAGACTCTGCTCTGGGAAACCTGGGGTCGAACCGGTTGGAAGCCTGGTCTGACTGCATGTGAGTGGGGTGTGTTGGGAGATAAGTGAGGCACCGGTCAGCTCACTGGAGCTGCCGGCTGTGGAGCGATTTGGGTCCCAGCAGACAAAGTCTCTGGCATTGGGATAGCCAGAGTCTCGTGAATGGTCAGACTAGAAAGTTTCCTTAACAATAGTTAATTAAAAAGAGTTATTTTACTATATAGCACTATAAAAAAATTTATTCAGAAAGATTCACCCAATGCCATATTCACAATGTAAGGTTTCAACTAAATACATGTATTTTTCTGAAAAAAACCTCCAAACTTATATTCTATCCATTTGACTTGTAAATTCATGCCCTCTGACACTTTTTCCTCATTTCTTTTCTGCTTCTCCTTTCACTAAAAATGACTCACCTAGAACTACATTGATTCCTCACTTCTCAGCAAAGAGGAATGTAGAACTCATCAGCTTTGACAGTAATCTTACTGCTCTAAGTTTGTCTTGTGAGAAGTTCCACAGCTTCTATCCATAAGAAACTGAAAGTTCTTTTTATATTTGTTTTGGATTTTTTCTGCTTGTTTTAAAATATACTTTATATACTTCAATATGCTTGTATTGAACTATATATATTTCCTATTTGAACTGTGTATAGGAAATATCATTCAAATCTATGGTCAGAAATATTAAACTGACAAAAAATGCAACTTTCTTGCACAAAAACACTTCTATAAAGAAGTAAAGAATATATTTTCTCATAATAAAATGGACTTCAGAAATCTGTGTGAATACTACCATATAAAAAAAGTAAATTAATATAACTGTGAAAAACTGTTTTATGTTATTTTACAAAGTTCTTTCCTAATTGAATATAAGAACCTAAATGAAGCAACATAATTTGAATATGTAGTTACTTAGTTAACATTGCTATTTTTTTTCAGGGAAACTGTCTTAGTACTTTTGTTTAGTAACAGTGGTGTTGATTTAAAAAGTTTCTTAAAAATACATCCTTGTTATGCCATTGAAATATTTTGTGTCCTGACACCATTCCTTGTCTCTTCCTGTATTGTTAATGATACTGAATTCTGAGCTTGATATGTAAGCAGCAAACAAGAGAGATTGCCATTATGTAGGCCTAGCCATGATGATCAAATAATCTTGTCTTCTCTGAACTCCTTCTTCTGTCCACAACAACTGTGTCACTGTGACCAGTTCTTTACCTTTGTTAAATTGTTTGTTTGCCTTTTCTACCCTCAGATAAATGGCAGGCAGCTCTACTAGGACTAGAATAATGATGCTCTGTAAAAGAATATAAATCCAGTGCTTCTACAGCTCAGAAATTTTTAATAAAAATTTCAAAACTAACTTGGTCCTGATATTTATACTTATTTTCAATTAGATAAATTGGAAGGGGCAAGATAGGACAATAAATTCCAATTCTTGTTCAGGACTCACATAATCCTTCCGAGAAAGGGTACAGGCTGAAAAAGGCAGCTCTGGGAAACAAGAAGACAAAAGATTTCCTTATCATTAGTTGCAAAGCTGTACTTTGAATAGAAAAATGTTTTAAGCTTGTAGGTAAAGTTCCAATAGGCAATGAAGTGTAAAACTTCTGCAAATAATCAGGCCATTTGACTGTATATTTACTGTATTTGTATGGCTAGCAACAAAGATCATACACCCAATCCATTTATAGGAGCTGTAAGTGATGTTTTACTATTTAAAATAGGTCTTATGCAGGACATTGAATGCAAAACATTCAAATAGCAGGGGACACCTTCAGTCCTGGGGAACCCCTTTCTTTTAAAATTGTTTGCTTAACAACAGGACACACAACCACAAAGACAGCTAAGAAGAGTTGTTTTGGACTTAGTTCTCTAATGTTATCTTCTGGCAATGGCAGTGCACTTCAAAAAGGCAAGTTTGCTATGGCAAGAACCAACTAAATGAAAAAAGAGTTTCTTAGTTATTTTGTTAGGTTTTAGATCAGGCTCATCAAAGGTCATAGTTGTAAGTGGTATTTTATCCCCTTCTTTCAAGGGTTTACTGTCATCAGTAGTTATCTATCCAGAGCTATACATTTAAATATCACTTTTGTAAAACTAAGGCAGTATTTTTTTATTGTGGACATGCTCTAGGTTCCATTTATTCCATTAAATAATTCAAGGAAGTTTCCTTAAAGAACATCTGTAAAACTTCTGTTTCTTTGGTTACCTACAACACAGTTCTCATTTCCCTTTTGCCTCTGAAGGATGAAATTGCCTTCATCAATATAACAAAGTGCACTTTGCATGTCAAATAACCTTGCATCTGGAGAGGTCAAACTGGCACAGAGACAGCACCTGCTGCTTTTTTATAGACTTGCTCAGTGCAGAAGGTCACAACTACTTTCCAGGTGAATTGAACCCTAAGGACTCAGTAAGAATTTGTACCTTTACTTCCCCTTGAAAGGAGATGAGATGGAAATAATGCAGAAGCAATTTTAATTTGTGCATGACTCTTTCAGGAAAAAAAGAGACCCTTAGTGATGATTATTTATACAGCATTAATTAACCAATTTGAAGCCTATTTTACAATTCTATCTGTTTTAACATTAAGCAGAGTTTCCAAATTTTGTTTCAAAAACTACTCTGAATTTAGTTTTCTTCAGGCATTCATTTTCTATGGTTTAAATGCCCTTCCTGAACTATAAGTACCTTGTGAACAGATATTTACATATATTTAAAGAGACCTTAATAACTTTCTACTTCCAGTTTTATGAAGTTGTAAGCTGTACATTGCTGTGAAATTCAGTATTTGAGAAAGCAAAAATTGAAACAAATTATCAATGAACTACAACATGACAATGGCAAAAAGAAATAGATTGTGATTTCTATAGCTGGCTAAAAAATGCCTGAACACACTGTCCAGCACCTCACACTAACCTGTTTGTTTGTCTCATCTGTTTATAAAGTACTATCTGCCAGATGACAAACCCTTTGGGAAGAATTGCTATTTATACCAAGTTTCTTAAAGAGTCTGCAATCATTTCTCACTAAGATATCTTTAAAAGATATTTAATATCCTATTGTTGGAAATGATACAACTTTTAATGTTTTTTTAACTTTAGTCAAGGGTTAGTTTGTCTTTGCCCAGGGGGAGGGGAATTGAAGTTTCTCTTCAAAAGACTGTTTACTGAGGATTTGAGTTTCTCTAGGTGAGGCTTGATGAGCCTCAATCAACTACAAGATTCCAATACTCTGAGAGTTTAACATCTACAGATTGAGAGTAGCCAGAAGATAGAGAGGAGATAAACAGACACTAACAAACATTAGGACCTGGTGCAGTCAGAGACACCTGGTCTGGGAAAAGACCGATAAGAGACCCAAAGAATGAAGACCAAATTAGCATCAAAGATGAAGGAATCAATAACCAATAGGAGATTGAATACTAAGAACTGCATAATAGAGAACCAATAGATGAGAATTTATTTGGGTTTTTAATGTATAAATATGAGAAAAGCTTGGTAAAGGACTATGTGTGGATAGAATGATTTCCATTGCACATGCTGGCCAGAATAAAGTAATGCTTAATTCTCTAACACTTAAAAGATATTATTGGAGAGTTTCTGTTTTTCCTGCAGTTTCCGTGACACTACCTTATTGCATGTTTTATTACATGAATGAAAACCCAGAATATTCTGTTTCTCCTCTCCCATTCCTTTCCCCTTCAATATGAACTTAGAGGTCATAGAATCATGGAATGGTAGAACAATGCCACGGTTATAAAGAACAAGCTTCAGTTTACCCTGGAGGTCCCTGAATCTGCATGGTTTAAAAAAAATACAGGCTGTGAAAAATGTTAGGAAGGAGAGAACTTCATGGAGAAAGCATGTCAGAGCAGATATTTAATCTTTACAAGATTAAATTTTGGAGAGAAGTCACTGTATGACTTGCTCAGATTACATTGACAAGGGTCTTCTGCTTGCCTGTTTTTGGCATAATGAAGAAATATCAAAGAAAGGGACTGAGGAGCTTCAAATCTTGAACCTTTTGGCATGCAAAAGCATGTCTCCAAAAGGGATATGACATGGAAATTTAAAACTCTCATAAATGTCCATAAAACTCAGTCATCATACTCACTGGTATACTAGAAAGCCTTAAAAGCATTTGGTACTTCTTTCATAATCAGGCTTTTATATATGAAGAGTAATTTAACTGTCTTCACAGCAGTTCTCCCTCCCAAAACAATGACAGGAAGAACACATTATATACTTCCACAATATTCTTTCTTTAGCAGAAATCACTAAGAGCTGCAACAGTTTAACACCTCCAAAGTACATCTTATTAAAGCATACAGTGCTACAATAAATTAAAACTAATGAAAGGATTGGAAAGTGCTCAAAGATGTGAAAAAATAAAGATGCTTCCTAGTTAGTAAAAAAAAGAAAAACACAAGAACAATATAACAATATGCTAAAGAATAAAAATATTTTGGTTTTTAAAATGGGAGAATAACATCTAATGCAGTAGAAAAATAAGACATTTTTAGATCACTTTGAAGAAGGATCTGCTATAATTTCACATGTGAAGCTCACTGAATGCTCTAAAAGACAGTAAATTTTTCAAGAACAGAGAAAACAATTGTTTTCCAATGTTCTTTTCCTCACTGCTTGAAACCATCCAATGAAATTTTAGACAAACAAATTTGCATTTGTTGTTGATATGGAGACATGTGAAAGTTTTCTCAATTTTTCATATTTCCTTGAGATATTTCTTTAAAACATTATCAGAACTGTTACAACTTCAAAACAGTAACAAGCATAAGAAGGTCCACAGCCCCTTCTGTATCTAATTGCCTCTAAATTACCATGGCTTGTGAATCACCAAATGACCAGCTCTGCTTAGAGGAACGTTTAGTTTGTCACCTTGTCACACACACAGACAGACAGATATGCACACACTCCATACACCATTTCAAAAACTTTGCACTAGCTCCCACATTATTGCTAATAATTAACTGCTATTATGATGCAGTAAAACACAATTACATGCATTTCAGATGTTTTTTCTATTGTAATATTACTGTTTAAAACTCTAGTCTTGCTAAGATTATTAAGTGCATGTAGATTTAAATTATTGTGCTGCATAAATAGCTGTAGTATAAAAGAAGCAAATGACTTATCACCCTTTCTTGGTTTCTTTTTCTTTGTTTGTTTTTTAATATATTTTGACCTCCTAAATTCCTCTATTCACAGCTTTTGAGAAGTCAGAAGCCCTAAAACATCATCTTTTTCTACAATATGATAAATTAACGTCTCATTTGCTTTACAATCACCTTCTGTTAAAAAAAAAGGCTTTCTGTAAGTATTTAGAAGATTACTATTTCAGTATTGTTTACTAGGAGCCTAAAAGCAGTTTCATAATTTTGCTAGCATATTGAAAGACCTATCAAGTTTTGCATGCACAACAGTCACATTTCAGAATAACTTTCCCAATGTCTACAATGTCTACAGATTGGAAATACAAAAATAAACATAATTAATCAGACACATTTCAACTTATTCTATGATGCTTCATTGCAATGTTGTTAAGATACAAACTGTAAAATGTATGAGCACAAACTCTGGAATGCTTCAGGAAGGATATTCTAGAGCATTAATAGTAAGGCACATTCATACCTCCTCTAATATACAATGTGTCATATAGTCACACATAGGGCTGAAAGATTAGCTTAAATTCATAATTAGACTTACGAGAATGGACAGGAGAGAGGAGATTGACTGGCTTGCCTTGTATCACTAAAAAAAGTGGGCTGAAAGAATAACCTTTACATGAAAAGAGGCATAGATAATTAGATAATTTTACATTTTTTCAGGAGATACATAGAAATGTTATATTCAGCTTTTTCTGTTCTAAGAAATGTTGCACTAAAAGAAACAGTTTCACAGTTCAAGTGTTTATATATATATTTTTTTATCTGCTCCATTATTTTTAACGAACAACTTCAAATCACATTTTCAGTCACACATATAAATCACACAATACAAAAAGCACACAATGGCAGAAACATAACACTGCAACACAAACTTCACATTAGTGATTCTTAATATTAACCAAGCCTGCAACTCTTCTTCAGTCAAGATTTTGTATTTGCTTCATTAGATCTTATATCAACACCAGAATGACACCAATGATGTATCAACATCAATTAAATCAGTCTTTTGATAAGATAGTTAAATTTACCACCTCCAAAAATGTTCTGAAACAAATTGGTTTTGTATTTAGTAATCCTGTGTTAGACACTCACAGATAAATAAATGTTGAAATGCTGTATTTTTAAAGATATAAAATAAACTTTTCTAATATTCTTATCAGTAGTATATTATGAAAACAATTAGTTACTAAAATGAATGAAGATCTTAAAACGCAACAAAATGAAGGCATTTTATGTTTTGTTTACATCAAATACCCATGTGGAAGATGCTGGTTTGTCCATGTGCTACCCAAAAAGTTAGTGGCTTACACAATTTATTAAAATAACATTTATTGGTCTTGTTTCCATAACCAGAACATTGCTTCTAACCACACCAGATTACACATATGGAATAAATTCTTTACTGTGAGGGTGGTTGGGCACTGGAACAGGTTGCACTGAGAAACTCTTCATGCCCCATCCATGGAAGTGCTCAAGGCCAGGCTGGCTGGGGTCTTGAACAACGTGGTCTAGTGGAAGGTGTCCCTGTTCATTACAGGGGGCTTGGAACTAGATGATCTTTAATGTCCCTTCCAATCCAAACCATTCTCTAATTCTTTGATTCTGTACCCAGGGCACTTGAGGAAGGAAAGACAGTACAAGTTGTTAACTTGGATGTTTCTTCACTCTGCTCCAGCATGAAACCATTTGGATTCCAAATAATAAATTCAGAATTCAGACTTTAAAATAAGAATATACATCATATAGTGATAGTACTTCAGCCAAGTAGTAAATGACAAATGTGTACAATTACAAATACAGTATAAAAAAAATTTAATATAATCAAAGATATTCAGTTTCTTTTTGGCAGTAGACATAAGCCCCCTTTTTTGTTTGTTTGGTTTTTTGTAGCTGATAAGGATCACCTCCCAGAGCACAAATATTTAAAATTCAAAGGTCCTTTTTTACATGCAGAAGTATGCAATGTCTACCTTCACTGAAATATTTGACTGTATGAATACACAGAATTATAATCTTTTTTTTTTGGAAAGTTTTTTGCCATTTTATCATAATGGTCACTTTAAATGAAGATTAAATTGCACCCAAAAGAAACATATAGTAAGAGTTCATGAAAGGGTGCCAAAGAAAGAATTTCTATATAATTTTTTATCTCTTAGGAAGAAAAAAAAAAAGAATTAGCAAAGACTAAAGAAACACCTTTTAAGGTAAAACCCAACTTTTTAAAAGTTTCTTAAGCCTTATTAAAACCATCTAGAGACTTTGAAGAAAGGAATGCACTTTGAAAATGTACTTTCAAACACATTTCAAGCACAGCTTGCTCTTCTCACTTGTATAATTAGTAGGAGGTCTGAAATTCAAGTGTTACTATTCTTTGTTTTCTTTTGCTTGGTTACATGTCATGTGAAGAAAATTGCAGCAGATTCAAGCTTTAGTGAACATAATTTCATACCAAAGGACTGTTGTCCATTAAATCTTTCTTCAAAAAAAAAAAAAAGATCTAAGCCTTAGCTCACTTGCCAGGCTTGAACATACACTTCAGATCGTGAAAAAACAGAAGATTTAATATGGTTTTACCACAGACCAATTATATTTTGTTCGTGTGGCCAGGTTTTGGTAGTGGGGGAGCTACAGGGGTGGCTTCCTTGAGAAGCTGCCAGAAGCTTCCCTGATGTCTGGCAGAGCAAAGGGCAGCTGGCTCCAGGAGCTGCTGGCCAAGGCTGAGCTCATCAGCACTGATGATAATACCTCTGTGATAACATATTTGAGAAGGTAAAAAAGCTATTGTGCAGATGCAGTTGTGTCCAAAGAAGAGTGGGGTAAGAATATGTGAGAGGAGCAACTCTGCAGACACCAAGGTCAGTGCAGAAGGAGGGGCAGGAGGTGCTCCAGGCACCTTGCAGTCCCTGGTGCAGACCATTGTGAAGCAGCTGTGCCCCTGCAGCCCATGGAGGAACATGAGGATGCTGAGATCCACCTGCAGCCCATGGAGGAGACTCAGAGCAGGTGGATGCCTGAGAGGAGCTGTGAATCTGTGGGAGGTCTGTGCTGGAGCAGGGTCCTGGCAGACCCATGGAGAGAGACGTTCAACAGAAGCAGCTTTCCTGGTAGAACTTTTGTTATATTGTCTCTCCCCTCTCCCCTGCCCATATGAGAAGGCTTTGGTGAGTGACTGACATCCAGCCAGGGTCAACACACTACACCGATATTTTACACAATCTTTCATTCTTTAGTAGAAAATAAAAACTGTCCGAAAAAAAAAAAAAAAAAAAAAAAAGAATAATGGGTCAAACTACCATTATTATTTTGGGGTTTTATTCTGTCAGTTACCATTGACAGAAAAAGTATCGGAAATGTCTTTTGTAACTGAAGACGGAATTGAGATTATCAGGTGAAACTGAAGGCCAGAGTCAGGAAAACAAGCAGTAGCATTATAAGTTATTGTGGAGCATATTTTGGCAACTTATTTTGGAAACGGAATTGAATATAGTGCTTCAAAGAGGAGAGATAATCAGATGAATAATTCACTCTATAATTTTAATAAAGTATAATCTCTGCTCAAGTGGCTAAGCAAAAATAAAGCTTTAGATTAAATAAATTAATTAGTGCACTTAAAGGTCCTGATAAAAAACATAGATTTTCCACACTATAGAAACTCCACACTCTGCTAAGTTTCCTATATCTTATATGCAGCACAAAGGCTAAAGTCATAACTTGTAAGGGATACATAAATCATCTAGAATTATGTTACCTCTGACTTGACATGGCACATATTTTTTCTCATTCAAGCTAGATATGTGGTTTATATAGGGTTTTTAGTCTTTAGTCTTAAAAGTTTGAGGGGTTAATAAAATTATGAGAAATGCATTATATCTGATGGTGTAGGAGCATTTGAAACATGCCAATGCCAATCCGTTTTCTTAAAATAATGTTAAATTCATCTAGCACTAGGAAAGGGATCAAGTCTCAAAGGCTCACAAAATCAGAGATGAAGAGGAAATTGCCAGCATCAGCAAAGCTAATTTTTTTAAAAAAGTATTTAAAAGTCTACCTACAGATTTTCTTGGTTTTAGACTTCTCCAATTCAAAAGTTCACCCATTTCTACTTAAAGTAAATACATCCGCCATAAAACTGGGAAGCATTTTCTTGTGACAGGGGGACAGATAAAATTATTCACTTTAGCTTTGACTTTTATCTTAAAAATCTAGACAGTGTTGTAGCATTTTGCCTGTTACTTTGAGAGATATCTGCACAGTGTTAATCAATTTTATAATTCCAGACTGACTATGCTGGTTATTCTTGATTCTGTTTTGTTCTGCTCCCCCAAAACATGTTGTTCAAATTGATCCATTCAGATTGGATACATTTCTCTACCAAAAACTGAGATATATGTTAAGAAAGCCGTCAATGGTATCTAAATAATCTAATGTGTAAAGTACTGGGAAAATTTAATTGACTAAAAAAGAATTTTATTATGTTGATGGCTTGATTACATACTTACAATAATTGAACAGTCCCATGTAATTTTCCAAAGAAGTAATAAGAAAAAAACCAAAAAGCCTGAACTGTTAACCACCCCTAAAAAACAAAAAATTGCAAGTTGTTGTCATAGGCCTGGTTAAACGATAATTGCTAATGCAAAATTTGAGATATATCTGTGAAGTAAGATAACCTCATTAATGTTACTTAATTGAGTCAATATTAAGGATACAGTTCAGAGTGGCAGCCTTGACAGAGTCATATTTAGGAAGCTTTCTAAAAGAACATATCTTTGTGGGGGATTTTTCAGATCTCTTTTAATTTGAATACTTATGAATAAAATCATTAAATTTTGTGTGAAGGTGTTGATTTTCCTGAATCTTCGACAGAAACCAGGCAGATTTCCCAGGATAAGGTTTTTTGCCAACAAGCCTATCTCTCTGGCAATCTGAAAATGTCAACTATCTGCCATGAAACTGGATACCTCATCACCTACTAGTCTGTCTTTAGCCAGGATACTCCATGGAGAGAGGGATTCTTTTTAGGATATTCAGGGAATCTAAATCCTGAAGCTGAGTTGGCAGGAAGCTTTGCATTTCTGATGTTCTGGCAGCATCTGCTTGAGGAAGATTTTTTTGGGCATACTCATTCAGCTTTGTGATGGTAGTTGGGAAGCTGAGACTTCAGATCTGCAGCAGGCATTTTATTTCCAAGTTAAAACCCCTAAATATCAGTTGTTTGAAACTATTTCAAAAAAAATTATTACAATGTGAGAATTTAATGAAGAAATGTGTTTCTGAATCCTCTTTCATAAAATTTCTGGAGTTACCGAGTGCTAAAAGGGACAACACAAACAATACAGACAAAACTGATTTAAATCATCGTAATAAAATTGTGTTTTGCTTAGAAAATTTAAACTTACCTCACTCCTTTCCCATCTGCACATGTAACTTAGACCTTTCAACATATTGTGAGCCCATTTCAAAATATCTCCTCTTTGTGTTACCAAGATCAGAGAGCACATTTCAACAGGTTAGATGTATATTAACTTATATAGAAGAATTGAACAGTCTCATTATCTATCAGCTTGGAAAGAACTCAGGGTTTAATTTTTACTCTTTTCTGGTATATTTTAATTTATATTTATCTATTTTTCTATTTTCTTGAAGAAACTGCTGTGTTTCAAGAATACGAGTTCTTAATGACCCGTTCTTTTTTCAAAATATATATTATAATATAAATACTTAAATATTTTAGTGGTTAAGCCAGAAAAATATATTAATTTTCTAAAAAAAAACCTTTTAAAAAAAGTCTTGCAAAGCTTTCAAACTCTTTCCTTTCTTTACCTCAGAAAATACTTTAAATTTTATGTAACTCTAAGGACAAATAATGGCTTACAGGTTATGGGTTGTTGGGTTGGGGTTTTTAAATTTTATTTTGTTTGTTTGTGTGTTTTGTTTCTCTGCTTAGTAAGTTCAATATTGCTTTAAAGTTGGTTCTTCTTCCCTGTAGCTCAAATTAAAAACTCCCAGCAAATTTCTATAATTTTTGCTTTGGCATTCAAAAATGTATCTCTGTGTAATGCCTCACAGATTGTGCAGGCATTGTACTGTGTTGGCTTTGGCTGGGATAGCGTTAATGTCCTTTACAGTAGCTGGTATGGGGCTGTGTTTTAGATTTGTGCTGAAAACAGTGCTGATAACACTGTTTTCATTATTTCTGAATAGCACTGGCACAGAGTTGAGCCATTTTCTACTTCTCATGCTACCCCACCAGTGACGAGACAGGGGGTGCAAAGAAGTTAGGAGACAGGACAACTGCCCCTAATGCCCCTAAGGATATTCTATACCATATGATGTGCTCTGTACATAAAGCTGGGTGAAAAAGAATTAAGGCTGACATGCTCAAAATAATGGTGTTTGTCCTCTCAGGTCACCATGATGTGTGATGGAGCCCTGCTTTCCTGGAAATGGCTGAACACCTGTCTGCCCATTGAAAGTGGTGAATGAATTCCTTGTTTTGCTTTGCTAATTCCTTGTTTTGCTTTGCTTGCATGTTCAGCTTTTGCTTTACCTTTTAAACTGTTTTTATCTCAACCCAAAAGTTTCCTCACTTTTACTCTTCTGATTTTGATTCTCTCCCGTCTTCTCACCAGAAGGAAGTGACAGAGTGGTTGTGTGGTATTTAGTTACTGGCTGGGGTTAAACCACAGCATATATTTTCATAAGTCTTAGTGGAACTCGGAGGAACTATCCAATGATTGTGATGACTGTGCTACACACAAAATATATTTTGGTCTATTTTCAGTGAAAAAGACATGCCACTGAAATAGCTGTGATAACATACTGACTATACTAGAAAACGGGGACACACACACACACAGTGTCTCAAGAAATGGACATAAATTTAAAAAGGAGCATACTAGAATGTTAATCTTGAATAATTTGTGTGATTTTTTTGGTATAAATGCATTGCAAATACATGAGAATTGTGACTTGAAAATAAAAGAGGCCATGAATCATCTATGTGGTGTATCAGGGTTTATGGAATGGATTTTAGGACTAGATACATGTAGTTCTTTATTTTAAAGAAGTTGTTGCCACACTTCAAACAATTAATCTTGGTGCCCAAGGTGTTTTGCTCTCTATCACACCTTGGACTGGGAAATTGCTGTTTGGAATTACAGTATAAATCGAGTGCTGATGGGATTATTACCTTCAAGTAATGATTATGTGCCAATTATGCAATCCATCTATTTCCACACTCCTCCTCTTTTCTACATACCCAAGAAAGCACAAATAGGTAAATCCAGTGAAGAGTTTCTCTTGTCTCAGTCTGTAATAATGTTTGCAGTGATTCTAATAGGGAAGGTAAACACATCCACCTGTAAAAGACAGAAACGTAGTTTGATATTGCATAGCCTTTGGTAATCCCTTAGTCTACTAGGCTTAAAAATCATGCTTGTTCACAGTTGACTAAAGCAAGAGGAGAAAGAAAAAAAAAGAATCTTCACTTAAAATTTGAAAGAAGAAAATATACTTTCACTATCACTTCTTTTTCCAAGGAGAGCTGCTTTGTCAGGCTTACTGTCTCATCAATAGGTTTCTGATGTTGTTCCTCTGCAGTAGGTCAGTATTTAGAGTTGAATAGTCTGTGCTAACCCATACCTACTTAGTGTGATGGAATTATTTTGTCTCTTTTCTCCTCTCTATATTTTTAAACACAAATTATTGTACAAAAAATCCAGGAAACAGAAACAGAAAATATGATTGGGAAGTTATGGCTTTGCAATTAAGAAAGGAATGAAAAGTTGAAGTACAGACTAGGATTTGTATAGCTGAAGTTTAATAAATACAGGAAAGTTGTACTTCCTATGTTCATACAAAGACTGACATGTCTTGGCTAGTGGAGTGGAGAAGTGCTTCAGATTGTATCAGTAACTGGAGTGACAACTCATTGTTTTCTTCTCTTTTGTTAGGTATTGAATTTTTTTTTGGTCAGGTCTTAAGAGTGTGAACTGTTTCTATATTTTTCAGAGGAGACATTTTATGTTTTATTTATTAGGAATTAATTGGGTTTTATGTATTTGCCCTGCTCCAAGACACAGTCAATAAACCTAGATGTTTCTTCCCTGAAGTAATGGGGAAAAATGGAAGAAAGGTCTTGCTTAGCAATATTGAGGGGAAACAAAAATATTTAAAAAGTGATCTGACCAGCTAAAACTGTTGAGAGCATCCAAAGCTATGTGTTTAAACACTATGAAAGAGTAACGTATTTCACTATATTTTATATGTGTTTTGAATGCACACATACTAACATTTTCAATTAGCATAATCTTTTCAATCAAGGAAACAATTATTACAGACAAATAATGAGTTCTGACAAAAGAAATAATTATTTTACAATGAAGATATGTATAGGTTAACCTTTTAGGTACCGTTATGAAGTATAGATGTTATAAAACAAAAAGGAAAAGTAAAAAATACACTTCAAAGTAAGACTACTACACTAAAGATATTGTTAAATTGTTAAACTCCTATCTCTATATGGAAATTTGCTTCTCAAATCCTCTCCTTTATACAAGACAAGAGATTGCAATCCTTCATTACGATTACACCAGCACTGATTTCTCCGAAAATTTGTAAAATTTCTATTATCTGAAAAAGTTTTTGCTATAGATTTACAATTTTTTTCCTCTACTATATGTTCCTACTTAACAAGCCTCTAGAGAAGTACACATTTCAGCATCAGCAACTACTCTTTTTCTTTCTTGCTGAAGCTGCCTATCATAAAAAAATCTACAATTAGTTTAACTATTTAAAGAACATATATGATTTTTAAGTTCAATTGATAGTTCTAATATCTTTTTGCTTACTTAAACTAAGTTTCAAAGGACAAATATATTAACCTACTTTGAAGCATTCAGAAATTATCTACAGAAAGTATCATGAAAATGTTAAGTTCTAATTTTATCTCTTTAGATCACACTTGTTCTATAAAATTAGGAATATAATTCCAACTTATTTCTCTGATAAACATTTTTTAAGTCCTGAGTAACGTAAGATTCAACCTTTTAATGTATTATCTAATCCTTTACAAACTTTAAGGAATGAAAAAATGTATTTTATTGGTAAATCTCAGTATTCATGTTGTTATTGGTACTATTATACTGGTTATGATGGCAACACAAATTTTGGCAATCTTTTTGGATATTCAAAAGTAGATAAATAAGGGCATACCTTTGTGTTTCCTTTTCTCCTAGAGACTTTTGTTGGTGGTGGCCTTTGTAATAAGCATTATTCTTTCATTTTAACATATCTTGGAATAAGAGGAGAATTCAAATGGTATGGTCTCTTATGTTTAGGTTCTTCAAACCTCCATCTTATTATTTCTTTACACTTTTTAAGCCTTTATTAGTCTTACTAATTTCTGCCTCTGGAAAGTGTCTTTTGAGTTTGTTTATTTTGGTCTCTGCAAGATTGCACTCATTCATATCAACTCTCCACAAGGTTTTTGAAACAATTCTTGCATCCGTCTCTTCTGATCCAGCAGCAGCAGGACTTGGTATCTGATTTCTCTATTCATTATTACTAGCTGGAATAAAACCAGGTAGGGCATGTTCTTATATAAACAGACTCTTCATATTTCCTTTATGAATAACTCATAGGTTGTCTGACATTCCCACTTGATCACTTAAAAATTGCTTTGGCTTAGATTAAGTAGGAAAAAATCACACAGGTAATACAGCTTAGACATGACATTTATTAAAAGTACAGTACAAAATGTATTTCTCTGAAAACTGAACAAAAATTAAGGTTCTGTTACACAAAATTTTGTACGTAGATATATGGCAACAGAACATCTCTGTCACAAAAAGTTTAAAAATTATAAACCTTTACTATCCAAAGAATTATAAACAGATAAATTGATCTTCCAAAAAAAGATAGTCTAAGACCTGAACTTTCCCAACCTATATCAATATGAACACTTATATACATACACTTACATACACGAGTCTGTATATATATATATACACACGCTTATATCCATGGGTGTTTAAACTACATTTAAGCTAGTAACAAGAATATATTACACAAGATGAGGACAATTTTTTTGAGGTTTTCTAATATTCATCAAAACAAAAAGATTGACACCTTAAAAACATCTGTTGAAACCTTTTAATCTGCCTATGTGGTACTGCATCGCCTGCCACTGCCTTCTGTATCTGACCACTTATATAAACCAAATCACACCCAAATGAGTAAAAACAGTTGTTTTTTACTGAATGTCAGAAAGTATAATAAAACTTAATATTGAAGATGCATGAAGAGAAGTAAGTGCTGAAGAAGGATCTATAAAAGATAATAATGCTCTGTCACTTGCAGAATATTCCTGGGATCACTGATGTCCCATTGGAGTAACAGAAGCATCATGAGTGCTTAAAAAGAAAATAATTGTAGTGATGACTTTTATTTCTGATGTTAATATTATTCAAATGTAGCAGCATTTAGCAATTACAACCCTCCCTCAAAAAAACCCCAAAAACAAAGACAGGGGAAGAGTGTGGGTCCTCTTCCTGGGGAGGAATAGGCGGAAGACAACATTTGGTAAAAGGAGGAGTAAGGAGGAAGGTGTTTTTAAAATTTAGTTTCTATTTCTCATTACCCTACTCTGATCTTACTAATTAATAAATCAAATTTAGGTCAAGTCTATTTTGCCTGTGATGGTATTTGGTAAGTGATCTCACCCTGTCATTATCTCAGCCTATGAGGCCTTCATTATATTTTCTCTCACCTTTCCAGTTGAGGAGGGGTAGTGATAGAGTGACTTTAGTGAGCCCCCAGTATGCAGCCAGGGTCAACTCACCACAGTTTTTTGAGACACATGCTCATTTTGTTAATTTCCTTTTTTCCTCTTTGAAAATACATCTAAAGACACTAAATATAGTATATATATATAAGATTAGAGTAACAATTGACCATGAAAGTCTAGTGAAAAGCTATGATTGGCAGGAATTTGAGAAAAATTGAAGCATGTCAAAATACACAAGAATCAGAAAAATATGCCCAGACATACAGAGTGTGAAAAGAACAGGCACTGATCTAAATGTTCAGAAAGAGTGTTCTAGCTGACTCAAATTTTTGCATATCCCTCTTGAAGCATTGTCAAAGGAAACAGTCTTCAGATGGTTTGGCAAATTTACCTGAATGTAAGAAGTCTGTCAAGAAATCTCAGAGTGAGCTATCACAGTGACTATTCCTCTCTAAACACAGAAAACACAGGTTTTTGACTCTCTGGGATTGACACACCATGACATGACACACAGTCATGTTCTGTATCAATCAGAATCAATACATCTTTTCATAGTTAAGAGTTGTTGAATTAAAAATACAGTTTTGGTGTCAGCCATTGGTTAAAATTAAAAAGCTTCAAAAAACTCCCCAGAAACCAAACCCAACATTTGAGGTTAGCATACACAGTAAAAAGAGAAAAATAACATATTTAAACTATCTCTGTATTTCACTACTTTTTGCAAAGACTTTGCTTCTGATGTTATTATTCAAATCTCTAAAATCTTATTGTCTAGGAGGTTAGACAGAGAGAGCAACAGGCATAAGTGTATGACTGTCAGGCTTACAGATTTAAGACAGAATTTATTCAAAGACTCAGTGCTGAAGAGTCCTTATTTTAAACAGTCTTTTATTGTCCAGCTCAGCATATCAGAGTGTGTCTTTGAACCTTGATATGAGAAGAGTAAAAAAAAAAAGAACACCTGATCATTTACAATAATCAAAATATAGTTTCTCAAGAATGAAATTATTCAGATTCTGAGAAAAAGATTGCCTGTCAAAAAAAATGGGCTTTGGAAGCCTGGAGATACTGTTTAATGGAGCAGTATTTTTCCCACTGACTGCTCATTGCCCCTTGGCGTGGACTAATCAGATGTAGAGACAGGATGCTTGAATTTCAACATGATTCTGAGCCTTTTAAATTCACAATTAGTCATTGAACTGACACCAAGTATATCAATGCAGACAATTTATTTTGATATAAAACTGTCTGGAGACTTTATTTCTAAAAGAACTATGACTTGTAGCACAGTTAAATGTTCAAGTGGAAAGTGTGTATATCTAAGAAAGGGAAGGATCTGGTATTTGCTTTCAGTGATGTGTAAAGAATAAGTTACAGTTTTTATACTCTGTGTATGTGCACACTGAACTAACATCAACATAAAATCCAAGGAAAGAGACTATGGAACATCTCCCTTTTTTTTGGTTTGTTTGGGTTTTGGGTTTCTTGTTTGTTTGCTTGTCGTTATGGTTTTTGATTTTGTTTGTGTATAAAAGAAAGGCCAGAAAATATAATCTGACAGAAGCTGTAAAGTAAGAGAAAAAAAAATCTGTTATTGATTAGACCAAAGGTAAAAGCTTCAGAAGTCTCTATTCTGTTCTTGGCTTTATCATTCATTGGGATCTTAGGAGTGATTTGTTTTAACTTAGTGCATCTCGGTGCCTACATCATTAATTCTAGAATACGTAGAGAAGATTGTGTAGGGTTATAAAACACGGACTAAATGTTAATGGAGTCAGTCTGGTTCTAAATAAAGTGAAGTAGGTCCAGAGGACATAATGAACCTTAATTCTGCAGTGCTAGTCCTGTATTTTGATAGTGAACCAGTGTGAAGTGGAAAATTGAGTTCTATAAATATTCTAAAAATTTCGTTTTGTTTGATTTTCGTACTGTTGGTTTTTTACATTTTTTTACATTTTTTTCCCTACCATTATATGTGAAAGAACTCTCTATAGTTTTCAAGTACAAAACTTTATACAAATTCTGATAGATTTTTTAAAAATTGCCTTATGCTTTGCAGAAAAGGCATTTAATGTACAAAGAAAAGTAGCTCCCATAGAAAATTTGCATTTGTTAGAATAAAAACTGTGTTGTTCTAAATAAGGATTACACCTGCTTTTGTGTTTTGAGTATATAAATAGTACAGATTTTGTTTAAATCCATATAATTTAGATTTAAATCAATTTATGTTCCACCTCTCTTATTAAAGTTTTTTCCTTTATATTTACGATTTACAGTATCATGTCTATGCAGTAGTTTATAAATATTTGTTACTGACGTGATTTTTTTTACTTGCGAAATCTAAAATTATCACTTCAATCTGTTAAGGCCAAATAAATAAGGTCATTGATGTTTGTTTTATTTGAATAACAAATTCATTCAAAATTAACCCATGACTTTCTATTTTATGTTTTAAAGTTAATTATTGGTTCAAAAGTTTCAGTTCTCAGATGACACCTCATTCTGTAAGACAAGAGGGATCATTCTATAAGCCTGAAATATTTTTTCCCATGGTTACTACCATGTTACATAAAGTTGTTGTACTTTTTTTAATACTGTTAATCCCATTAAACATGGAAATTTCTTATCTATGTTCTTCATTTTAGTTGTTGTTTCATTGAATATATGCCATAAAAACAATCTGACATCACTCTATTGAACACAGTCTTCAGTTCCTGTAGGAGGCAATCTGTATCTTTCCATTTAACTGATAATGCAAACTTTGGCAAGGCCATAAGGCTGCAAAAACATTTATTAAATTAATACATTGGTCTTTGAATACTGCATGATGCTGCAGCATCTGTCACAGATTCCTTCATGCACCAGTAGGTGAAGAATGGAGGGAGTTTTGGCTGCAGTCTCTAATGTGACATCCACCAGAGAGTAGATATAATAGAGGAAGAAGAAAGCTGGCAAAGGGCTGATGGTGATAACTTTCACACAGAGGAAATGAGGCTCTACTTGCTGACTCTGTTATACAGTTCTGCACCATTCCCTGCCCCATTTGGGGCTGTTTCTTGATGGGAAATGCCATATTAAATATTGATACTGTACTTCAAAATACCAGCAACTTCTTTTTAACTAGCAATAAATTCAAAGCAGATGTGAAATTATTTCTACCTGTTTATGGCTTGAAGAAAACTGGCAATCTGTAATTCAGCTTGACTAACAGCTCAGAAGACATTTAACTTTTCTGTTCATGCATTACTATTCTATATAATAGTCTTAGTCTTACCTAATTGAGAAAAAAAGACAAGTGTAAAGTGTTGTTTTACTAAAATGTAATGAAACACCTTCATTAAGCTTTATTTGAAATGGAGAACTATTGCTAAAAATTATCAAAGGATTCTTTATATTCCACAGCTGTTGAACTCTTAAACATGTAAAAAAAAGAAAAACAACTACTTTATGCTGTTGGATGATTTTGTTAACAGAACAAAAAGTACTTCCTTTTATATTAATTTTGTTACAGAATGTTCTATATTTGGCGGTATCTCAGCTGGCAGCAAATCTGGAAAGAAAGTATCTTTTTCTAGTCTTCTAAAGAAATTATGATTAAGCCAATAGTGCAAAACAAGTTTTGCAATATTGAAAATCCATGTGCCTTCTTCATACTAATACTCTAGATTTCCTCTGCAGTCACAAAGATAAATAGAAACCTATAAAAATGATAATCTGACTTGTTTTAGATGTCTGTTTCAGAGTTAAATAAAACTTGATACATATTTATTTATCACTACTAACTAAAAAGGAATCCTAAAACACTTGTTCAGATTTTTACTTCTAAATTTTAGCTCTATAAAGCTATAAAGGATAAATCTCACTATATTTAAAGCATCTTCTATATTTTTAAGGAAAAAGAAACAACAGTTTATAAGAATTACAAGACAAACAGAATTAGAATTATTTTTATTAGAATGTCAGAAATATTTTTATATATACAAATATCAACAAATTGCATCAAATGTGATATTAACAGAAATTACACAGTTTCATTATTTCATTCTCAAGTACAGTTCTTCAGGCTTTCTCATCTTCAAAAACTGCATTTGTATACAAACAAACCCAATAGTTCATGTGAGACTTTAATTTCAGCTTCCACCTCACTTATTTTAATTAGCTAATCACATTCTGGAATGCACATTCCTTGCACGCAATAAAAAACACTTTCAAGTATCAAAATACAACTCCTATATTTAGCATTCACTCAACACTTAATCAAAAAACAATGAATATCATTTTGACAATATAATAATGTTTTGGAATAACATGCATAAGCAGAGGAGACAGTAGTTCTTTGAGTGGGATAATTGTTTTACCTTTCCTTTCTCATACAACTGGAATGAAATGACATTATATAGTAAAATCTTCTGCCCCTCAGATTTGTTTCTTCCTCATAATTTTTTCAGCTACTCTTAAGTCTGCAATATTTAAATCTTTTGGGGTGATATTTCTATTTAATTTCAATGACAAAGTCTTATGAGTTTATTAAAAAAACAAAAGGAATAGCTAAGGCATTCAGCCAGAAAGTGCTTACATGTGAATCTGTAAATGACAAGGGACTGAGCATTCCTCCTGCTCGTCAGGAAAAACCTGCAAGAGAAGGTTTAAAATTGATTATGAGACCTGACAAAATAAGAAAATACTAAGGTAAGTGTGCTAGTTATGCTGGAATAATTTTCTTCACCTAGCTGGTATAGGGATGCACTTTGGATTTGTGCTGAAAACAGTTGCTGATAACACAGGGATGTTTTAACTGCTGCTGAGCAACTCTGACATAGAGACAAGGCCTTTGCTTCTCACCCCCACCCCACCGGCGGGCAGGCTTGGGGTGCACAAGAAGTTTATCGGGATACAGCCAGGAGACCTGATTCCCATTGACCTAAGGGATATTCCATACCATATGACCTCATGTTCAGCATATAAATCTGGGGGAAGAAGAAGGAAAGACATTCAGAGTGATGGCATTTGACGTCCCAAGTCAACATTGTGTGTAATGGCCTCCTGCTTACCTGAGGATAGCTGAACATCTGTCTGCCCATAGGAACTGATGAGTTAATTCCTTGTTTTGCCTTGCCTGGACACGTGGCCTTTGCTTTACCTTTTAAACTGTCTTTATCTCAATCTACGAGTTTTCTCACTTTTAGTCTTTTCTTCTCTCAACTCCCACTGTGGGGGGAGCAAGTGACCGGCTGTGTGGGACTCAGTTCCTGACTGGGATTAAACCACAGCAGTAACTGATAAGTATTAATGGGAAAGACATGATAGCTATGTTTTGTGTACATTAATTGTTAAGTGTGTATTAGTTTATTTGTATATCAGGTACACTGAAAATGAAAATTTACACATATAAACCTTTCATGAGCAAAACAGCCTTGACTTAAGGAACTTCATGCAGTTTAATTCACTGCAAGTTAACATGTACTTTTAATTACTGATGGAGGTATTAACAAGGGAAGTTAATTAAACCAACACTTAGAAAAACTATTTTTCTACTTGCTCCCCACACTCTGCTTCAGTCCAGCACTTCTCTCCCACTTCCTCAATTTAACTCCCTTTCTTTTCATTACACGTGACACTCAGTCCTTCCAAGCCCTCTGGGGATGCAGTGGTCAGTGTACAGTAGTTTCTTTCTGTTTCTTGCTTACTGTTCTCCTGCCCCAGCATGGGTCCTTTACAGGCCACAGGCCTTTTGGGGGTGTCTTTGATCTCACATGGGTCCTCCATGGGCTGCAGTTTCTCAGAGCATCCTTCTTTTATTCAAGGGTTCTTCCTTCAGGCTATTTTCAGTTATGTCCCCAACAATATCCCTTTCCACATTCTTCAAATCTGTCTCTTTACTTGCCTCTTCACAGGTCCTTTTTTGAGGTTCCTCCCCAATCTCCTCTCACCTTCCTTCTTTTTTGTTGTTTCCTACCCCTAACAGCTGCCACCCTTCCTCAAGCACATCTGATCAGTGGCACAGTGTGCTCCTCTGGCTGATGGAAGGTTTGAGGCATGATGGGCTGTCTCCATCCTTTTGAGAGTCATCTAGAACCTGCTCTGACTGGCACAGGGAGGCTCATGGCCTCCTTTCACACAGGCACCCTGAAGCCCCTGTTACTAAGCCTTGCCTTTTATGGCTAATACAGAGCACATGTTTTTTTCATGTTACACTTGCTCTGTTTCCACAATCCCATAGAGACAGGCATGAATGCACAATTTGTCTACAGTTTATTCAATAATGGAGCACAAATCCATTTTGTCATTTCATTACTATGTTATACATATCTTGTCTACATTAATAAGCAGTTGTAAGTCTTTAACAACTTCTCTTACATTCATTGTCACATTATTGGTCTATGTAGGGATCATCAAATCAGTACTTGAGTGTCTTTAAGAATGTGAAATGGAAGCAAGTTTGAAACTTATGAGTCACTCCAAAGTGTGAATCAAATATTTCTCTTCTGAAAAACATTAGTAGTGAGAATTGAGGAAAAAGAACAAGGCTTCCAGACTGAGCCATCTCTATTACTGCCTGGCAAATGGTAAATTTAGGTCTTCTTGATCTATAAATTGCATTCAGGCTTGATATTTCAGTTAGGAATGTATCTGTCCTCCCTGACTTTCTTGAAAATCTTTGAAATACCTTTGGGCTTAAGTTTTCCACAATTTATTCAATATTTTGGAAAAAATCCTACATCACTAACAACAAAAAAAGTACCCTACTTATGTTTACTTTTAGTGTATTATATGGGAATTTACACAGGAACATGCTTGTCCTTGTGAGAGAAAAGCACTTAATTAGACAAATATGAACAAAGGACAGTCCATTTCATTGAAGAAATTCTAGTTTCTTTAAACACCCTTCATTCTGTTGCAGGAATATAGATATCAGTAATAATTTCTACTGGGAACAATGCTCGATACCAGTGAAGAACTAATAGGAGGAGGGAAAAAATGGTTGCTTTAAATCTGAGTCTAGCTTTAGCAGGGAGAATGTTCACAGCAGAGCCTAAAACCTGATTTTCTGCAGCCCTGGTGGGCAAGCAATAGTACAAGGCTTGACTTGATAAAAGAGGGAGATAAGATAAAAATATAGCTTTTGGTAAACAGCTGAAGGTATTTTTCAGCTGAAGGTATTATGAGATAACAAAAAGTTGGCATTTTGTGATGCTCTCCGTTTTTTGGGGTTTGTGGGTTTTTTCACTGATAGAGGGCCAGAAGATTTCCTTTTTTTTAAATTTACTGCAAGAAAATGGAGAATAATCTTCACAAAGATTATCACAACTTAGTAGGGTTGAATCTGATGAAAACTTTTTATCTTACACTTGCAGTGTGTTTGCAGAACATTGACCTGCATAGTCATGTATCATTATTTAGCCGATAAAAAAAAAAAAATTATAGAAAATCATAAATAAGCAAGTAACTTCATGTACTGTTTTCTGTCTGGTATTGTCCAAAGGACAGTGGGAAAAAAATTGATAAAAACCATTACAGAAGTGCAGACACTTTAAGATAAACCCAATGCAGTGGTTCACATGCAGATCCCATTGACTTAGGGCTGGTTTAAGCACATGTCTGTGTGGCCAAGAGAGAAAGAACTGGAAGTGCCTTACTGTAGATTTTCAAACAGCCTACTCAAGTTCTGAAGTAATGTAAGATTCAACTGAAGTAAAGTTCCTCACTTGAGTGAGTTTTTCTTATAAACCACAGAACTGATGAAATGGAAATGAGAGGGTCCATTGTATTTTGTTCGTTTTCTTTAACAAGGGAACTTCTCTGGCTTTAAAAGAATTCATATCCTGTCTGATTTGGTTATACAGATATGCTTTCAGCAGGACTTTTTGCATCAGTCTCTGTACCAATTTAGCTTTACAAATTCATCTAATATCAACATGATTCAGGCTTATATGATTTTAGAAGCATTATGTATCAATATCATGTAACAACATATCCTAGAAAAATGAATTGTAGCAAAGAAGCCTGAAGCTGAACAGCAGAGTTCTCTGTATATAGTCAGGGTCATGAAGATAGCTGACCTGAAACTGTAACTGTTGTGTCAATCTGTTTCCCATCTGCATCATGATTTTTTCCATGGTGAAAAAAAATATTGTTGAAATTTACCTGTGTCATAAGCATAGAGAAGAGAGAATTAGATTTTATAGAACTGAAGAAAGATAACTGTGATTCTGAGAAATGCAGGAGAAATAGTCTCCACCAAAGTCTTGAAACCTAGCTGTTTTGCCACAGAGAGCTGTTTGGAATTCAAAAGCACAAAGCTCAGCAGTTACATGGTTTTAGTTGCTGGTTTGCTGCAAAATTCCTCTGTGATGTTTGCTAAATCACATATCATCTGGTGACACATGGCTTGACATCTATCCCTTTCTTTATCTCTCATATGTTGATAATAATGCTGTGTCATTTAACAGGAATGCAGTGATGGATAATTAGATACCTCAGAAAGCAAGTAGTTATGAAATGTGAACTATCATCTGCATACAACACAGAATTTTTTTTTCTTTAACACAAGCTGTTAATTATCTGCAAAACTGTGCTTGGCAAAAATTTGACCTGAAATTTTGTAGAAAAGGTTATGTGAGTTATTTACAATTCTTTTTTTCTTTTCTCTTCCCCAGAAATACTGTACAGCAAGACAATTTGTAATGCTAACCTTGTGTTTTTACATAACTTTAGATTAACTTTTAATTAGATTAGATATTGACCTGGCAGCTATGTTGTACCTTAATAATCTTTACATGTAATCTGTTAAACATTTATAAATTTCATGTAGATGATCCAACAGATATTTATTAATAAAATTCTATGAGTGTGGTAATAAAAGTTCAAATGTTTAATGGTTAATTATGAAATTATGCTGGGTGTTTGGACAAGCATATTGCTGTATGCAAAGGAAAATTGCTATACTGTGAAGTATTGTTAAGTGTCTGAATATTTCCCTATCTGGCTGGCTTAGTATCTGGAATACTTTAGATATATCCTAATTTATTTAATTTTTTTTATATAGTAGAACTGCACCTAACAAAGGTAATTGAAGCAGGAGACAGCTTCTCAATAGCACAGCTAAAAGCATGTAATTAAACTGGAGTACATCTGGTGCCCTGTGCAGGCAAAGAGTTCTCAAGTTCCCCAGCTTTAGTAATAGGATGGCTAAATGAAGTAACAGAATTTTTAGCAAGTGATTATTCATTTGTTGAATATCTCTAATCAGGCTAGGACCTGGGTTTTTTTCAGAAGTTAAAATACTCAGCTTTTGGCAGTAATATAGTCCTTATTTAATCAAAGTATTTAGTAATTTCTTCATATTTTCATTTGCGAGTTACCCAAATATTACTCAGTTATATCTTATGTCTCACTAAATAGCAAGTGATTCTAAATCTTCTAAAACTTTCTGCAAATTAAGGTCCAAGGTGTTCTATTAATAAGAAATTTTATGAAAAAAAATCTTTCTTGTATAAAACCAAGTTTTAGAAATGCCTAATCTATTTTTAATAAGTCTATAACTTTGACAAAGCTTGGATTATACAGCAGAAGAAAGTTTCTCTAGGTGACCTTTGAGAGTTCTAGGTAGAACATAGGAAATAAACCAGTATACATAATTTTTTAATCAATTTTATCTATTATTACATCTCTAACAGAGTTTTCTATCTTTTTTACAATACCTTTTTCTTATCTATTACCTTTGGCATTCCCATGCTAAATGGCTTGATTATATTAATTAGCTGCTACCTGAAAGAAAGACAGAAAATTCTATAACATTTCATTTTTCATTATTCTTCAGTAAAATGAAAAATATAACTCCTTGTTTACTTATGAATGGAGATAAATTTAGACAACTTCAGACTGACAGATGATATTTTCAGAAAGTTATGAGTGACTGAAGAGTTAGTCTATGTTGGCTCCAGTTGCCTAAGGTCAGCAAATAATAAGCAGTGTTTATACAGTATGCATCCAGTTAAAGTTTCCTCATTGTGTTCTGACCTGACTCTGGCATAAGACATGTTGAAATAACTGGTGTAGTTCAGAATAAATGCAGGTTTATCCACTTTGCATTTGGACAATGCCATGTTCACCTGCTTCCTGTATACAGTGAACAACAGTTTACTCATTCTTCAATTTCCTAAGTCACTGGCTACTCTCAATTACGTCAGTGAGTAGCAGGTATTCACCAAACTGTACCAAAGTCACCATCCAGAGTTACCCCTTATTCCTATCACAGGTTACTGTGTGGTAAAAATGGAAGAATCTGGTTCTCCTGACCAGGCTCTTGGAATACACCTCTAGAAGTGTTGTTCTTCATTCTTAGTCAAATCAGATTCAATTCCTTGTCTACACTGACAAGAGAAAAAGATTAAATATTATAATTATATAATGATTATATGATGAATTATAATGATGGAAGATCTAACCAATAGCTCAGATCCTAACATAGCACTGAGTTCAGACATAGGGAAACAATCCGGATCAGGTGTTAAATGCCATCATGTCTCTAAGCACTTCTTTGCACATCTCAAGATAGGAAAAAGAAATCTTTTAGAAAATCCATTTAAATATGTAAGTAGTAAGCAATTATATCTCTAACACTATTACTATTATATTTTTTTATTTCTTGAGAGCTTTTTGTGTTGGTCAAAGGAGGTGGTTCCGCCCCTCTACTCCACCGTTTCTAAGACCCCACATGGAGTATGGTGTTCAGCTCAGGACAGGAAGGATGTGGATATGCTGGAGTGAGTCTAGAGGAGGGCCACAAAAATTATAAGAAGAATGTAGCACCTCCTCTGGTAGGAAAGGCTGAGACAGTCAGGGGTTGTTCAGCCTGGAGAAAAGAGGCTCTGGAAAGATATTGCAGCCTTTCAGTACTTAAAGGGAAAGATGGGGACAGATTTTCTAGCAGTACCTGTTATGATAAGACAAAAGCAAATGACTTTAAACTGTAGGAGGTTTGATTAAGACTACATATAAGGAGGAAGTTTTTCATAATGAGGATGGTGAAACACTAGAACAGGTTGCCCAGAAAGCAGGTAGATGCAAACGTCCAAGATCAGATTGGATGGAGCTCTAAGAAACCTGATCTAGTTGAAGATGTCCCTGCCCATGGGAGGGAGTTGGACAAGGTGACTTTTTAATGTCCCTTCCAACCCAAACTATTCTATGACTCTTTGATTCTATAGATGAAGAGTAGACCTAAGTAACAGAGGTCTCAAACAGCACATTAAAATTCTCCTCAGTTTATCACTTGGAATGAACCTCAGAATACTATTTTTATATATCTTTATATTCCATTCTGAATCAAAGTACACAAAGATCTTTGTATTGCAGCATTAGTATTCCCAAAATATGTGGCTGTAGCTACACACAAGGATATAAAGGTACTTAGAGAAGCAACTATTGGAAACATTGTCCCTCTGTGACAGACCTACTCAAGTGGTTAATTAATCAAGTGGTAGTTCTGTACCATCTCCAAAAGAGGTAGAGGCCTAAGCCATTCTTGGGAGAAGCATACATCTAGTTCCAATCTGTTCTCTGAAAACCCATGAAGAAACAGTGGCACAGTGAGTTTGGAGCACCAACCATGTGACATGACATGATTGGTTTTCCAAGGCTCATTTATCAAGGAACAAAATTAAGGAGTCTCATGCATATTTTTCTCATAGCATGTAATTTAACTACAAACTTACTACTTTATTACATAAATATGACAACCTAAGCAAGCTTTCTCTGCAGAAGCTCCTTTCTTTGCGGGAGCTGGCTGCATCTGAGCTGGGAGATGTCTCTGAGCTGTCTGCTGACTCCTGAGCTGGGACACCTCTCAAGGTTGCTCATTGAGGCAAACATCTCTTATAAACTATGGATCTTTGGTCAGTGACATCACATAGAACCTTATATCACAGTTATGATATCACTTATATCATAGTGCTAAGATTCTGTATTGATAACTTTGATTTTGTCCTGGTGACTGTGATTCTCACTTGGTAGTTTTGAATCATTTTTACATTATTTGTGAAGTAAGTAATACAGAATCACAGAATCACCGAATGAACAAGGTTGGAAAAGACCTTTGAGATCATCAAGTTCGACCTATGACAACATCTCCTTATCAACTAAACCATGGCACTGAGTTCCACATCCAGTCTTTTTCTAAACACGTTCAGGGATGGTGACTCCACCACCTCCCTGGGCAGATGATTCCAATGTCCAATCACTCCTTCAATGAAGAACTTATTTTTTCCTGATGTCTAACCTAAACTTCATGTTAGGTCACACTTTTGTAATATCATATTTCAATATAAGTAGTTTTGCTGATGCTTTTGTTGGCATTTCTTTGAGTCATCTAAATCACTAATTTGTGAAACCCTCTACATGACTATAGAATTTTTTGTCTTTTAGCCTTTCTAATGAAGCATATTCTCTCTCACCATTACAAGCTATAATGATACATGTTGATTGTTTAACAACACCTTGCTATCACAAATTAAATTCAACAGTAGAAAAACAGAGAACTATTTGGATCTGTTTGTTTTGATTTGGTTGTTCTCCCAATTTACATTAATTTAAATTTTTAGAGGTGGGTGACAAATATATAAACACTTTTGGCATCTTTTCTCAATGTATGAGTTGAGACAGTGGTCAGTGGAGAGATCCTAGGCTATTTCATTCTTTGGTAGAAATTCTGACAAAGCCCAGACTTCCCTTACAAGCTTGGTGCTAATACTGTATTTCTCTCTTACATTTAACTCTGCCAAAATCCAGCATCTGCTCCCATATAGGGTGTTGACAGTTGAAGCATTTTTCCATTGTGTTGTAACTCTGCCGAGACCTGACATCTGCTCACAAATAGAGGTGTTGACAGTTGGAGCTCTAGCACTTTCCCTTTGTGCATCAACTCTGTGGAAATCTGGCATCTGCTCACACACACAAGTTTTGACAGCACAAACTACAGTCTAACACTAAGTTACTCCAATGTAGGGGAACATGAGTAGTCATAGTTTTGGAGGGAGACTACTTTCACATGACATCAAATCCAAGAGATCAGAAGATAAAGTAGGTACAGGGATTGGAGCATTTTTTAGCCAGCAGAAGTCTTCACAGGATCAACATACTGTCTCTATGAACTATACAGAGAATTTTTCCTTCATAACAGGTACCAGCACTTAGAAGACTCAGCTGTACACCTTTTCTCCATGACTTAACCATGGTGGTTCTTCTGTGAGACCTTAATAGCTGAGTAAGATCATTTCTGTTTCTTGCTATGCTTAACAGCAGAACTACTGTGATCTTGTTACTTTCTGTTGGAACATGTCTTGAATCCTCAGCCATTCTTAAGGTCTTAGTAACCTTTACTGTACATTTTAATGGCATCTGCTTGGGAAACAAACTAAATTGTAGTTCAATAACTTCAACATATATTTTTTCTGAACTATGATGTGAAGGCAGAGTCCCTATACTCTGTTTTAGGAAAAACAGAAGAGGACTAAGTACATCGCTTCTCCCAGATGTGTTTTGCTCAAAATTTTTTTTTTTTATTTTTATAGTTTTTACAACTAGTTCTGCAGAGATTTATTTCTATAATAAGGTTTATAATTTAAAACAGTCCAAAAGGATTCTTAGATATATTAGTCTTAAGGTACTAAATATAAACCAAAAATACTAGGAAAAACTACATTTTTTATTTAGATTAGTTCCTGTGAAACAAATTGGCAAAATGAATGAGAAAATCAAACAGCTCTTAAGAAAACAAACATAATTCTTTTGTGTGACATCATTATTTCAACAGTACATAAGTACCATGTTGGGAATATGATGGTTTTTAACTATCCTTGTCCTAATTTCATATTAAAAAAAGATTTCAATTGGACACAAGAATAAAATTAATGAAAGTAAATACATCAAAACAGAAAAAAGGTAGCAAACAGAGTCTCTCTGAAAAACAAAGCTTTGACATACCAAAACTAAACTTAGATATGCTTATATTAACAGATTTTAACTTCAACCTAGGACTACTCCATTAGTATTTTACTACTTGAGATTCAGTATTACTTTTTATATGAAAACAGAAAACCCCAGATAAATAAGTAGGGATTAGGGGTACTATATATGTCATGCTTTGAAAGGTTTATAATAGGTAGCTTTTAAATGGTAATATGAATTGATTATCTGCTGGACTAGTTTACAGTCTTTATCATGTAGTATGTGAAAAATAAATGCCAGAGTTACACATTGGAATCTTGCTGCCATAAATTATATTCTACTATTTTGATATATTTAGCTACAGAACTATACACGTAGCTATGCATATATGTATAAACATACATGTATATTTATATCATATGCAGATGATATACATACACATGTGCATGTGCAATTCTAGAGTTCCAATTTTTAGAACTTAATAAGTTTTGCATATGAATTTGTAAACATGATGCCATATAAGAGTGCTTCCACCATATTTTTTCATCAGTACATGTTGCCCTGGATAATGTTAACACAGGTCAAGATGGAACCATTTAGTTTCAACCAGAAAATCTATGCCTCTTTCATTGCTGTAATTTCAATCCATGACTTACATCAGACAGTTGTTTGTTAACTGCTACACACAGAGAGATGATTCAAGTGGTGTCTAGCCAGCCACTGAAGAGCTGGATGGTTGCCTGGAGACTAAATTTCAGTGTTCAGAATCTGCCTCTTTTAACAGCAAAGAACAAAAAATTGCAGCTCACTCTAAAGAAGATACTAAGCAACCATACAGACACTTGTCGGTTTTGAGTGCTATTATTAAGGCTTGCTGCATCCTGAAATTACAGACAAGTATAAACTAGAACCTAAGAGTTTCTGCATGTTCACCATACCTCTCACCTTTCTAAAAAGTTAACAGATTCAGAGCTCAGATGAGATGTTTTCATGATTGAGTCACATCTTCCCTTTATCTCCAGCATCTCCAGCTTTCCACTGTCACCATAAATCTCTACCCCAACCTTTTATTGCATGTCATAGGATCATAGGATAATTCAGGTTGGAGGAAACCTGGGGAGATTGTGTATTACAATTCCCTGCCCTAAGTAATGGTAGGTAGATTTGCTCCTATTCATGACATCGTCACATCATATCACGTCACATCACGTCACATCACAGAAGCATTCACCCTTGTTACATGCTTGAACATTTATTTTGCACCAAAAATCACACCCATTGAGTTTATAAAACTTAGCAAATGTAGTTTCTAAGGATGCTATACTGAGACTTAATTCTGATGAAGAGCGTAACACTACAGAAGATATATTTTCTGCAGATGTTCTCTGAAACTACAGACAAACCACAAATGAGGCTTTCCAAACTACTTCACTGAATAAAGTACCCAATTTCTATGATTTAAATCTAGCCAAATGGCCTTTTAAAACAAAATACATTATGATTATTTTATGCAAACAAAACAAATCTTTTGAAAATATACAAACATAATTGTTAAATAAAATTAGCCTTGCATCAACTCCCAAAATTGTCAGTGTTGAATCATAGACGATTTTAGGAAGACTAGAGGAAAAAACCAGCATGTTCCAAATTTGGGCATTTCCCTATACTCACATTCCATTAATTCTGCCTTTCTTAAAGGATTTGATTTTGGTTTGTCTGTGTTTTGAGAGGAAGTTGCTGTCTGTTTGCAATGAGGATTCTGTTCAGGTATTTCAAGACAGCTTATTTTGGTCTACTATAAGACAGGAAAATGCTATTGGTCACCTTTTTTAAAATGAATTAAAATGCTTTGTCTCAAATAAGCTATGACTAAGTGCTCCTTGCTCACCACTTCAAAGCAAGCTCGTCTTATGGAATACCCAACTGCAATCACTTCCTCTCTTAAGACCACAAAGCTGGCTGTTGGTCTTTGCACAGAAGTACCTCTGTAAACTGTGAGTGACTGAAAGATACCTGACACTTCTATAGAGCTGCCAAGCTTATTGACAGTGTTCCCTTGGTTGACCTGAATCAGAAATTTTGAGTTCCTCTGCAGGGACATTGCAAAATGGAGAAAAACCATTAGTCTCTTGGTTAGAGATATATTAGAGATTGTAGTTAAAGCTGAGAAACTTTGCATTGTTCCCAGGAAATAGGAAACCCTGTCACAAAGCATTTAAAATCAGTCTATATCATTAGAATTATAATTAAAAAAGCACAGTTTACATTGTTAAAGATGCAATATTTTAACACAAGAAAGATGCTAGAACTCACACGACTACTTGTTCCATGACACATTTTTCAGTTTTGCTAACATATTTCTTCTAAATGTCCTGTCTCCTGACATTCTCCTTACTGATTTAAGGTAATCATTTCAGTAGTACAAAAAATTTGGTTTCCCTATATATATTGTTCTAAGATATACATAACAGGTGGATGTTAGAGTAGAAAACAAAACTCAAGAAACCAGCTGTACAAAACAATTTAACATGAAAATCAATTTAAAAATATAAATTATAGTCTTGTAGACTTCATTTTTTAGAAGTTTCATTCATACTTTTTGTACTTTTGTGACTGCTACAGACTGTTATAAATATGATTTTTGCCATTACTGAAAAGAATTGTAGGCTTCTTATTGATCTGTCACATTTTAAGGACTTTTGTGGAACCTTAGCATGATTTTATTTGCTTTGTATGTTTTTAACAACTGACTAGTAGTCAAGTTACTATTAACTGATCCAACGGACTAGCTGAAGCTCTGTGAGTAGGTTGCATGCTGAAGATCTGACAAACCCATGTAATAATTGTGAAACAAACAGCAGCCCTTTACACCACCTGAAGTTGAGAAAGGCCAATATACAACTTTCAAACTTCAGATGGGAATCAGTAAGAAGGAAGGAAACTGTGATAAAGAAGAATAAAATGAAAAAGATCACAAGGCTCAGGAAGAAAGAGACGATATAAAGAACTTTAAATTCCTCCTTGCATAGAATATGTTATACAGCTGAGTAGCTAGACATCCCACCATTTCTCTCCTTAAAGAAAACTGAAGCTGCTGACCACAGGAGTCTGGACAATGAAAATATGAGCCTAAAGTCAAAGAAGAAGGACAGAAAAACTGAAATTATTTGTATAAACATTTTAAGCATATTATTAATGAAACTTTTTTGTATTGATCTGGGACACAAGAATTGTTCTAACTGTACTAATTGTTGCATTTGGTGGGATTGCTAAGTTTTTACTAGACAAATAGCAAATTCTTGACTGTGTATATATATGCAAATATGTAATTTTACTTGTCGAAGGGATGTAAGGTATTTTATTTCTTTGTAAAAACTATCAGACATTTAAAAAGTCAGACCTACATATTTTTTCAAACTACCTTTTTCACATTTGGAAGTAATGCCTCAGCATCATTTTCACAAATTTATTTCACCAACAAAATTACATCACTTAAAATATACATATATATATATGTGTATATATACATATTTATAAAAAATGTTTCCTTTGATTTCTTGTTTTTTCAGGAAGACACACAGGGATCTCTTTGATATGGAAATTAACTGTGTCAAAATTTATAAGTTACAGAAATATAAAACATTATTGCCGATGGCTGGATATTGTTCTTTGGAAGAGTACCTCATTTCTTGGATATGTGTAAAGTTATATGTGGTATAAGACAGTCAAATATAGAGAAAAGAGTGAGTCATAGTTAAAGTAGCTGAAATATGTCTGAGGACTTGGACGTGATCTGCTGCTTTCTTATGATTCCTTGCATTCAGTTTTCTTCTTTACTCAGTTTTATAACATAATAATGGTGAAATTTTTGACTATTGAATTTGAGATACCAAGATATAACAATGAAAACTTTGTAATTTTCTGGGCTGTAATTGGAATTAATAGGAGATTAAAATGTATAGTTAGTAGTACTAGTCTAGGAAAGGAACTCAGACACAAAATGAGAGTGTGCTTTTCACTGTAATTTTACTGCATGTCATGTCTAAACTGTCAAATATGAATAATAACATTATCTTATTTTGGGAAAGCTTAGTAAAAATCAAGTCATTGTTCAAGTGATAGATTTGCAGGAAAAAAAATATTGTATTCACAGTAGAGTAGGAATAGTTTATTGTAAGCAAACCAAGGAGCATGCACCACATGAGCAGAAAACAGTCTCTTTTTAAGCCAATATTGTCGGCTTGGTTGTCTCAGTGATTCAGATGTAAGATCATAGCACAGGAAAGCTTGTCAAGGGCTTATGTAATGAGAGACTGCACCACACTGAATTTGTACTGGTCAATTGACTGTCCTGGCTGTGGCAGCTCCCTGGGGCCAGGAAATGGGACCAGAAGGGGTCCCTCAGGGCAGCAGGGCTGGGCCTCCCTGCCCAGCCTGTCCCACTGCCCCAGCCCCACGCTCAGACACCGCCCTGGGCTGCGGACAGGCCGGGAGCGGGCTGGGATGTGGGCCCATGGTTAGTCCCGGTGCAGCACTGCTGGGAGAGGGGCTCACAGTGCTGGGGGTGCAGATGTGGCCCTGGCGCCTGGGCAGGGCAGGGACAGACACCAGGAGGCCGAGAGGGGTCTCAGGGTCTGATGAGTTCTGGCATGGAAAATAAGATGACATAAATGACATGCAATCTGTTCCACTTCTGATGTGAATGCTTGACTTATCAGACCGTATTATTATGTTATTATATCGGTGTCATAAATATGTGAAATTTATTTTTTTAAAATTGTGTAAGTCTTGCTGTTCTAATTATGTGGACATCTCTGCTACTCTGCACTGAGGTACTTTCCAGGGAAAGGAACCATGTTGTCTCCCAGATGCCCAGCTTCCTCTGGTCACTGAAATAATTTTAATAATTCTAGAAAACTAATTTTTCTCTTTGAACTTTCCTGAATTCTGTCAACTTCTTTGCTAATTTCTCATTTCCTTATAAATCACCTTGTCTTTTTTTCTGAAATCCTTGAAATATTCAGAATAGCAGGTTAGGCTGTATGTATTTCCTTGTCTTTACTATCAAAGTATATTCAGATTTTTACCAACAGTATGTTATGTGTTTCATTTTCTAAACTATTTTTGGCAAGGCATCCTTTCTTACACTGTGGTCTGCCAGATCTATGAAAATCATTCAATTTTCTCCTGTGCATCCTGTGTATTTTCAACCTCCAGTTTCCTGAAATTTTAAATCTGCTTTCATATACCATGTTCTAACTTCTACATTTTCTTTTGTCAGTTAATTTCTGTTGAAAAATCATATTCTAAATAACATATTTCTTAAGTATTTCTCCTTGGTTTTATCTCTTACTTTCTACTTTTACGTTTTTTGTATTTCACAGAGATTTTCATAATGTATTTTGCTTCCTTTAAATCTGTATAATTTGGTACCATACTCCTTGATTAAATGACTTGATTTTTTTCAGATTCACAGTCGCATTTCTTCTATACTCCTCTGTGATTTTGATTTTGATTACAGATAGGATGAACTCCATAAAGGTTTGTTAGGTGATTTGTTTGGGGTTTTTTCTGTATTTACTACTATCAAAGCTTTATAAGAGGAATGTCTCTTCCAATGTGGGATATCTGCTTCAGCTTCTGTAAATGTCTCAATATCCACACAATTTTATGAGGCTTGGCTTTCTTGGAACATGGTCTCATTTCCTTTTGGTATGCTAATAAATTGCACATCAGTTTTCCTGTGTTGAGTCTGTATCTCTGCTGATATCACTACTCATTTAGTGTTCAAAAATCTGTCAGCCATGAGTTTTGGCTTGCAGAGAGCTTGCTCAGAGCCTGGATAATAAGTAATGACACACGATTTACATTTTGATTGAAGGATCCAGCTCAGTACACTCCGTATGCATGCCAATTGGTACGATCTGGCAGGAAAGCTGGTCAGCATTTCATTTCCTTTTGTCTGCCCTGCCTGAAGACAAATGTTTCATAAACCATATTATTTCCTAGAGAGAAAAGGTCAGCTAGAAGACTAAGGGCATTTTCAAGGACATCTTCATCTCTGCCACTTATTTTTCGTCAGTGAATCATGTCTTCTACATCACTACCCATGCATTGAAGATGAAATGCAACTTGTAATGTACTTTCGATTTTAGTGCATCCAACATTTGTGTGCTTCCTCATTTCCAACACTGTTGAACAATATCTCTGTCCTAGTGACAACATAATGCTTGAAATAGAGCTAGTGCAATATCAGATTGCTTTATATCTCTTTTTGTTCTGGTTCTGCCTCTAAGTTTTTCTTCCTTAGTCTTTATTTCACTGTAATGTGTTAAAAATGTGTTCTTGCTCAATTGTTATGATTTTGTTGCTGCAGATTTTATGATCTACTCTCTTTTACTTACTGCTAAATGACTTGAATCTCTGTATTAATGACCACATCAAAGTGAACAGAAGTTTTATAATATGAGATGGTTGCCCTTGGACAAAGTACCTTTGAAGAGGTGTCTGCTAACAACTGTAGTCCCACAACTGGAAGATAAAAAGTCTACTTGTAATCATGGAAGGGCCTGTTTTGGAAGGGATCTTACAGATCATCAAGTGCCAACTCCCCTGCCATGGGCAGGGACACCTTCCACTAGACATGGTTTCTCAGAGTCCCATCCAACCTGGCCTTGAACACTGCCAGGGACAGGGCATCCACAGCTTCTCTGGGCAACCTGTTTGACTGCCTCACCACCCACACTCGTGAAGGCTTTCTTCCTAATAATATCTAATCTAAACTTACTCTCTGTCAGGTTAAAGCCATTTCTTCCTTCCCCCTTGTCTTGTCACTGCATGTTTGTGTTGGGGTGGTTTATGATATAGTCTATTGCCGATCCTCTGCTTCATGCCCAGAAATGGTGGTTGTAGCTTTACGGTGGGTTCGTGGGGAGGGTGCAGCCTTGGCCCCGTTGGCAGGCTGTCTCAAAGCCTCACTGCCCAGGCATCCGGGTTAACTGCACAGCTTGTTTAGCCCCAGGTCAGGGAAAACGGGGTCTGCGGGAGAGGGGTCAGTTGGATCAGTGGGAGGGAGGGGCCGCTCCATCTCAGCCTCTCCTAAATTTATCTCTAAACTGAGACAATGCTCTTGGAAATAGTCTCTCTCCAGTCAGTCAGCTTGTTCTCTTGGGTGCCACATTGATGATTACTTTGGAGTGAAACTTCATTGCATTACATATACTTTATTTTTCTTCTTTTTTTTTTTTAATTGTGATTTTTTTTTTCTTTGATAATTAAAGAGATCAAGATCATTGTAATTTTGATGAAAATTTAAGAGGATATCTGCCTACCTTATAACACTGTGATTTATCAATGTCAATTTCTGGTAGGCATGAAGCATCTAAGTTTATCTAGGAGAGGTTTAAATTTAATATTAGGAAAAAATATTTGCTGAAAGTGTTATCAAGCATTGGAACAGGCTGCCGAGGGATATGCTTGAGTCACCATCGTTGGAGATAATATGACACTTCGGTGTATGGTTTAGTGGTGGACTTGTCCATATTAGGTTGGACTCAATAATTTTAGAGGTCTTTTCCAAGCTAAATAATTCTATGATTGTATGCTTCTTGTTTATACTGGTGGCTGGATGAAGAGTTTTCAGGAATGAAGATGACAGGTGCATGGGTTGATTGCCCTATTAGGAAATATTTTGGTATAAGGCTTTTAACCATATTATTTGTCATCTTCTGATGCTGTCATTTTTTATACAGATTGTAAGAAATAGTGCAGGATGGTTGTCCAAGGGTCCCCATACAAATTTCTTATTAAGGGAAGTGAGAAATTAAATGGGTCATTTCTTTCAGAGTAAATGTGTGTTAATGGCACCTTACTCAACAGAACTCTATTAAGTGTATCATTAAGAAAATCTGCTCACTTTAAAGGCTATAAAATAACCTCAACTCTTTTGTTTGTGTCAGAACTGTAGAGTTAGAGGATGCAAATCTAGTATGGTTGTATTTTATTTCTTCCTTGTACATTTACAACATAGCCATTGTTAATACCACAGAGTGTTATAAGGTACATATCTCCTTAAATTTTTATCAAAATTACAATGATCTAAATGATTATATGTCCTAAACAGTAGATGTCATTTCTGTACACCAAATGTCAGGAATCCCACTACAATTGTAAAGCTTTTGAATGAATATGTACACTGGGTAATTGCTAAGCTGGTAAAATAAAGTTTGTAAACCCAACATCACAGTCTCCCTTCACTGATGAACAAAAATTGAAATACCTTTCCTCCACAAGACTAATCTAAGAAGGAGGGTAAAATTCTTCCTAAAGATAAAATACGACTAAAACGAATTCTGAAAATAAAGTGCCTGAAGACTGCTTAGCTTAATCACAAAGATATTGTGGGGCTTTGGGAGAAGAAAAACGCATGCATACATGATGTTACAAAACTTATTAAAGGAAAGACTCACATTTCCTATAGGTTCCCTAAGCAGTGAGATGATGAATAATTTTTTTTCTTGTACTGTAAGTTTTTAATTATTTATGCTAATAAAAGAAACACTGCAAAAATACCCAGGGAGGGGTACTCTGCATGGAAAATACAACACTCAGTCTGCAGTAAAATCCTGCACAGCACCAGATAGAGAAAAGATTTTGAAATAAGTTTCTTGATTCTTTAGCAAAATATTAGACAATTAGCACACTGGAAATCCAAAATGAATAAACAGGTGCAGCTGGCCACATACTAGTGCTTACCTCTGTGAGCCAGCCATTTGTGCCACTTGACATTTCAGTACCATCCAACTTGGTTGAGTTCCTGTTTCAGTAGGGAATCCCATTTTAAGCTTGCAAATATTCTGTGAAGTGCATAGGAACCAACTGTTGACAGTGAACATTCTAGGACTGGTTAGGAAAAAAATATCTTTCCTTTTTTTTGGGGGGAGGAGTGAGAGAACAAAATCCTTAACTCTTTTTGATGAATCTTTCTGACAAGTGATAGTGCTTTGAAAAGGAGAGGGTGAAAAGGAGTCAATCTGCAACTTATAATTTTCCTGTCCTGTATATTTCTTTGTAATTTATATCAATAAATATTAATTTTTGCACAAAACTATTCTTCTAGTAGTATTTCCTCATCTGCTAAATGAATAATAGCTATTATTTACTAAATTACTTAAGATAGTAATTTCGAAATAAAGCTTTTAGTCGGAGTGGTATCACTGTATGATTCCTAAATATGTATATCAAACTATGATGTTTCTTGGAGGAACTGGGAGTGAAAACCAGTAGGTGCATATGTTGAAAAGTCAATTGATAAGCCTGTTTTGATCTCTGCTGGATTAGTAATAACTCTCTCTTTCACAGAAATAAATTTTAGATGACAGTTACATATGTTCTGTTTTTAAAACTCTAAATTTTGTATGATATATACTAAAGAAGTTTAAAAAGTATGGTAAGTATTCATAATTGCATACATGGAAATTGAGTTAGTTTATATTTTATATTTTTACTATTCAAATTATCTATGTTAGTAAAATTCTCCGTCCAATGACTATAACTCTCCATTTCACTTCACAGACAGGAAATATCTGAGGGCAGGAACCAGAGTGGTGTTCCTAGGCACTACTAATCACAGACGTTTGCAGGAGTAAAATGGGACTACCCAATAAAACAAAGGGGAAGAGTATTTCCAGACCCTTTACTTAGTTATATTCCTTACTTAGAAAAATCTGAGTTTACTCTATTTCAAACATTACTTTCTTGAAGCTCATGTTCCAAAAAAGGCTCATGTCAGAGCTCACTAACCTTTCCAGAATTTGTAGAAGACTTGCAGATTCAGATGTTTCATTTCATGTGTCTGGCTGACTTAGAAACCTGCTAATTTGTGACATTCTCAGAAAAGCCAGTAAGACTGACATTCACTAAGTGATTAAAGTGCATAAGCACGCTTCAGGCAGTCTGTAGGTACTTTACTCAAACAGAATGTCTGAAGAAAAATCACTTAGCTGCTTAAGCACCTCCTCTTTTGCAAGTCTCATGGCTTTCTCTGAAATATATTCTATAGTATTCAAAGCACTAATATAATGAGTTACTACTTTAAGAAAATATTATGTAATAGAGAGTGCAAACTGGTGCCACCATCCATAAGAAAAGGAAGACTGGTGATTTATTAATTTCATCGGTTGCCTATTGGATTCTATGTCTATTTGTGACCAGTCAACTACAATGAGAGAAAATTCAGAGATGATGGGCAAGGGCAGCATGCTTATGAAGCTTGGGGTAGAATGAGTGGACTGGCTACTCCTGCTGCAAAGAAAGACAGACTAACACAAAGGGAGCTACAGGGTGTCCTTTACTATATATGGATAGCTACATTAGTTGATGGGAACACCTGGTTGTGTACATTTTTTACTCTAAATTGTTTTAATAAAAAAACAACAAAAATAATTGGAAGAGAGCAATAGATTTGAGCTTGCTTCAAGCCATGTATTCCTTCCTTGAGAAAGGGGACACCCAGCATTGTGACAGTGAGCATATTATAGACATCTGTACTAAGAATCACATTTATATTTAAACTGGTATGTTCTGCTAAGTGTAATTTTTACTCTCATCGTGATTTCAGTACACTGCAGTATCACTCCTAAAAATGAAAATACTGTGTAATGTCAAATAATTTGAAAGAAGTAAATTCAGTGTTAAAATTAATCCATTTACATTAAACAGTGAGCCTGCCACCCTCTTGTTCTACAGCCCTCCCCACTTCCAAAATGACAATATTATTAACAATTATATTGTTCATTTTATTCTGAATTTTCTTCATAAGATGCCTATGGAGTCCAAGATTTGTGAACACCAGTTCTTGGAACAGATCACCAAATTCTACTCACTGAAATGTGTCGGGGTGGCCCAGCCTGTGGCTGTGGTCACTGAGAGTGAGGGTCAATCGGCCACTCCTGCCTTCTCCATGTGGTTAAATGAAGAAACTAGGTGGTCAAATTATGCCCCTCAGAACAGTGAGTCTGAGGGGGATGGGGAAGGCAGGCAGTGAAAGTTTCCCGCCACTCAGGGTTGTCAATCAAGTTCCATCTCCTCCCCCGTCCCCTCACAGTTATTTTAATATTCATAAGTTACCCGAAGGTTCTGTTACCAGGTTCTGTTGATTGGTTAAGTTAATGTATTCCACCACTCTGTTGCTCCATTGGATGTTCCCCGGTTACGTATTGTGCCCCCATTGGTTTATTCCCTTGTTCCGCCCCTTGGACTGCCCCTTTTCTCACCCCTTTTAAACCCCTGCTCGCCCTCAGATTCTGGCTCTTTGTAGCACCCCCCTTCAGTGCAATAAACTGGAGTTGCTGCTACTTTGAGTCCTCCCGCTCCTTCACTGCCGCGCTGTTACTTTGTTACCATCGACACTGCCAGCTCCCTCGGATGAGCTGCACCTGCTTGTGCTGCTGCTGCTAAGGAGACCAGCATCTGCTCAGCCCGACGGCTGCAGAGGTCTCGGCTGAGAGCCAAGCGTAGAAGGTCGCACTCAAGCCACCGGGCAGCTTGAGATCGGGCAGTGCCCCAGCAGCGACAGAAATGTTTAGCATGTCACAATACAGGTTTCTGTAAAACTCTTGAGACTTCAAAGCCTATGTCAATTCTCGTATCAGTAGGTTACAGCAGTCAGGTTAAGCCATGAAAATCCCACAGAACTGAACTCCATAGCTGTGTTGCCAACCTCATATTTTTCTTCATCTTGAAGATAGTGCATCTCCTCAAGTCTGAGGTAATTTCAGTGTGTAGAAAGATCAATTTACACTTTTAAAAGTCTAGTCATATGATTAAGAGCAAAAGCTTGAGGCCAGTAATACTAAAGTCTGAATACCGAGAAGGTAAATGAAATGACCACAACATCTGCTATTTTCTGAATATAATAAAAATAATAAAACCAAGTTTTTAAAAAGTCATGAGGTTTCTGTCTGCCCAATTACTTTCTGAACATATGAAAAAGGTCAACCCATTAATAGTTCTTCCATTAATTACTTCATTTTTATTAAAAAAAACCCCTCAACTGCACTGACTTTGTACAGTACGAGAACAAATTCGAGATTTAATTAAGAAAATTTAACAGGGTTTTGTACCATCATTTTAGCAACTAAACACCATGTCAAAATGTTAGAAAAAGCAGACCCCTGAATTCATGAAGCTATTGCCCCAATAGATGTTTCCATACCTTAATAAGGCATTAAGAAAAATCACCAACATGCTAAATGTGCTAAAATGAGAATGGACATGAAGACATGCAATTTGGATAGATATATCCATCTTAACTTTCACATATTAAAATCAATGAAGGTAATAAATAAATTTTATACCATACTGCAAGCTAACTGGTAATCCTAGGAATATATTCTGCTTACTACACTGTACTGAAATGTGTACCATGATGACTTTTTCTGTTTTACCTAATTCTCGGAGTAAGCCAGCCTAAGATGGCTATGCCAGCTCACACTGTTCTTTCACTTTCTTTTGTATAGACATGCATAATTTTGTGTTTGTATCTATCTGCCTATCTAATCTTGGGAGAGTTTAATTTTATCTAACTATAGACAAATGAAATGAGCCTCAGTGCCTGTTCTTTTACAGTTACTGGAAATCTAGTAATTAAAATCAAAGGAAAATACAAGTAATTAATGACATTTTATTATAGATCCCTGCATTTAATCAAATAAATTGCATCAAAACCTGCACAAATTCTATTGATTGACTCTCCAGAGATTATAATTGGAGCATAGGGACAGTGTTTTCATGTAGAGAACTACACAACAGATACATAAATTTAGGAAAACAAAATTCTACTTACATTTATTTCAATACGTTACAGACTTTTCAATATCAGATGCAATTGAGTGTTTTCTGTACAGTGTCTATTTAGCAATGGCTCTTTTCTGTCTGTACAGTTTGATAAAGTTCCTCTGAGTCAAAGAATCATAGAATCATTAAAGTTGGGAAAAAACCCCAAGATCTTTGAGTCCAACCTTTGATTGTACACCACCACCTTACAACTAAACCATAGCACTATGGTTTTATTTAAGTGCCACATCCAGTTGTTTCTTGAACACTTTCAATGATGGTGACTCCACCACATCTCTGGGCAGCTTTTTCCAATGCTTGAGCACCTTTTCAGGAAAAAAATTCTTCCTGATATTCAACCTGAACCTCTCCTAGTGCAGCTTGAGGCAATTTCCTCTTGTCTTCCACTACTTGCCTGAGAGAAGAGGCTGACCCCCACCTGGCTACAACCTCCTTTCAGGCAGTTGTAGAAAGTGATAAGGTTCCCCTTGAACCTCCTTTTCTCTAGGCTAAACACGCCCAGCTCCCTCAGCCACTCTTCATATGACTTACTCTCCAGACCCTTCACCAGCCCTGTTGCCCTGCTCTCGACATGCTTAAGCCACTCAATGTCTTTCTTTGAGGGGCCCAGAACTGGCCACAGGACGTGAGGTGTGGCCTCATCAGAGCCAAGTAGAGAGGGACACTAGTTTTTCTAGACCTGCTGGCCACACTGTTGTTGACACAAGCCAGGATGCCATTGTCCTACTTGGCCACCTGGGCATGTGGTGGCTCATGTTGAGGTAGCTGTTCACCAGCGATCCCTGCTGGGTCCATTTCCAGCCACTCTTTGCCCAGCCTGTAGCTCTGCAGGGGTTGTTGTGGCTGAATTTTACGTTACTGAACCTCATACAATTGGTCGTGGCCCATCGATGCAGCCTGTCCAGGTCCTTCTGCAGAGCCCTCCTACCCTTCAGCAGATCAACAATCCCACCCAACTTGGTGTCATCTGCAAGTATGTGGGTCACCTGGTCATAGAAGGATATCACATTGGTTAAGTAAGACCTGGCTTTCCTAAATCCACAGTAGCTAGGCCTGATCCCCTGGTTGTCTGGTAGGTGCTGCATGATAAATAATGGAGTGTGGCTTGGCAACCCTTCCACCAGCTCCCTCAGCACCCTCAAGTGATTCCCATTTGGCCCCACAGACTTGTGAATGTCTAAATGACACAGCAGGTCATTAACTACTTTCACCTGGATTGCAGTGTTCTGCTCTCTCCCTGTCTACCAGCTCAGGTGGCTGGTTGCCCTGGGGATAGCTGGTCTTTCTGTTAAAGAATGAGGCAAAGAAGGCATTAAGGTAACGCAATTCCAAAGCGGGGGGGNGAACAGGTCAAGGCCAATGAATATAGGAGAATTAACATATCCAGGTAAGGTAACCTAGGGAGAGACCATTCACTTTCCAAGGGGTGGTTTCAAAGAGCAGAGCTGTCCCACCAACGTCCCAGGATGGGCTCAGCTACCCCAACATTAAGGGCCTAAGCCTTTTCAACATCCTTGGTTATGATGTTTCCCCTTGAGTCCAATAAAGGATTAAGATTTTCCTTGGCCTTCTTTTTGTTGTTAATGTATTTATAAAAACATTTGATTATCTTTTATGGTAGTGCCAAGATGGAGTTCTAGCTGTGCTTTCACTTATTTTCTCTCTACATAACCTACCAACAGATTTGTACTCTTTCTGAGTTGTCTACCCCTTTTTTCAAAAGGTCATAAACTCTTTTTTTTCGATGTGTTCCAGCAAAACTTCCCTGTTCAAGGAGCTTGGTCGTCTTTCCTGATGGCTTGTATTTTGACACATAAGGAAGGCCTATTCCAGATTTCCTGGACTCCTTTTTTTATTATGTACAGTTTCCCAAGAGATTCCTCTGAACAGGCCAAAGGGTGCCCTCTGGAAGTCCAAGGTAAAGGTTTCATTGACTCCCTTCCTTACTTCATCAATAATCAAAAACTGTCATTTCTTGGTCACTATGCCCAAGTTGGCCCCCCACCACAACATCTCCCACCAGCCCTTTTCTGTTCACAGACAGCAAGTCTAGTGGGGGACTGCCCCTGGTAAGCTCTCTCATTAGCTGTGTCAGCAAGTTATCTTCCACATGCTCCAGGAACCTCTTAGGCTGTCTACTCTCTCCTGTGTTAAGATGCCAGCAGATATCTGGCAGGTTAAAGCCTCTCACAAGAACAAGAGCTAGTGATCATGAAATGTCAGCCAGCCACCTATAGAATTCTTTGTCTGCCTCTTCATCCTGGTTTGGTTGCCTATAACAGACTCCCTCCAATTCTGTCTGCTTCATTAGCCTGAAATTGTTTTTCATTTTCTTTGAAACTATAAATTAATATTCTTTGTGTTGCAAATCTAATATTTGTTTTCAGTGCATAAAATAAGGAATAGTAAGGTTGAAAGAAACAAGAAAATCTAGTTAAGTAGATGAAAAAAAATACCACACAACTGACAAAATGATCAGTTTTGAAGTCCAGAATATTTGACAGAAATGGATGAAGACATAACATTCATAACTAAGTAATTATGCAAATATACATGTATTTGAATATTTAACTTGTAAGTAGATGAAAGCATCTTGGCTGTTTGTTTGGCAGCTCAGTTATCTCTATCACTTTTATAGTACTTTGCATTGAAAGAGAATAGCACAGCTATTTGTTGGTATCTGTGTTTAATAGTACAAGCAACAAAAATTCTCTCTTTACAGAAAACCCAGAGCTGGCACTAGAATCACTGCTCAGCTGTTATTAAGATGGTTCATTAATGCGTTCATATTTTTAATTGAAAAATCTGTGGGGTTTTCATTGCTTTTATTTGAATTTAGACAATTTCAAAAGTTTTGGGTTTTTTTCAAAATATTTCCATCATCATTATTTGGGTAGAAGGATATTTAGTCTATTTTTATTCCCTCTTATTTATACCTCACTGTTGTTGAAACCCATCTGCATATCTTAAAGTTTTTCCAGAAAAACAAGTATTGCTATCTCTGCTTACAGTTAGGGGAACCAATAAAGCCCTCACTGCAACCCCATCTTGCTGTGTTTCAAGCTTATGGATATTAATTTGTACATTTTCACATGTTCCTCCTCTACTTTTTCATGCCTCCTCCCCACCAAAACAAACACTGTGAAAAACAATCTTTCTAGTAGAAGTCTTTTCGTTTATTATATGCTTTGAAAATAAGTGAAATAATTAATAATGCTAAACTTTAAAATCTCTTTCTTAGTTTCTGCATCACATGATATAATCCGGACATTTCACAGCTCAGAACTGTGGCACCTGGCCCTTTACCTTCTTAGGCAAATGTCTCTCTAGGTAGCACTTTATCATTTGAATTTCAAAAGCTTCTTTTGCAAGCACGTAATCCTTTGGGTTTGCCTTTATTTTTGTAGTAAAAGATTAAGCTGTGGAGAACATCACAGTTCCCTTTTGAAATCTTCTATGCTACTCTTCATGTCCCATGAGGGAACATACATTTGGAAACACATTTTGTAAACATGGATTTAAGTAAAACTTTATTTTTATTTTAATTCAACAATATGTATATTGTTTTCTTCAAAGTATATTCAGGTATGTATCAATATGATGATATTAGTAATTTAGTTTAGTCAGGAACTGGATGGAAAAAAAAAAAATCTTTTGAAGTTTTGGGTAGCACTGAAAGGCCCATGGAAGCAATTTTTAAACTCTTTTCTAACATCGCCTTCAAATACAGTTCCACTATGCCTTTCCTGGCTGTATGAACCAGAGATTTATGTGTGATGTCAGATATGAGAATAACTGCTCAGACCTTTTTCTAAACACCTGAATTAAGAAAGAGAATACAGTCTCTACTTCTTTGGTTTGAGTCATTTTGGATTTGTTTTCATAATCTGATGACAGCTGGAATGAAGCGTAACCAACCGCAATGTTTAACTTGATGCTCTGTGTCTTAAGTTTTAGGTTGACATTACAAGAGAGTAACTTCTAGGGATCCCTAAGTGTAGTGATAAAAAATATATTTATCTTCACACATAAATGTGAATGTTAATGTTCAGGTGAAAGAGTTTGGTCCTTAAAAAACTCTAGAAAAAAATTCTAGAAAATTTATTTTCTGATAGAAAGAAGATGTGACTGGTTGACCATTACTAGGTGGTAAACAGTATAATACTGCCTTTTGTTGTGCCTCAATGTCTAAGAGGTACCAAAGAATAAAAATGGGAAGGGTTTGAAGGGGAGAGGGGTGGGAGAGAGAGAAAGATCGAGATCAGAATGGAGTGATCACTTTCTTTCTCCAAATAACCATAATGGAACTCTATCAGTCTATGGAGTTTCAGAGGAAGATCAGTACATATTATTTATGTCTTATTACACATGTAAACATGAACAATCAACAAACTATAGTATACCCTGAAAAGATTCAAACAGTTACCTAAAATTCAATGGAGTCTTGATCATGCTTTCATTCGTCTGTTATTGCAATAGAGTAGGTGGGTAAGTAGAGTGGGTGGAACTCTAGCAACCTAAAACTTATTGGATACCAGTGTTTCAGGGAACACCATGAAGATTTTGATAATTTTTTTGATTACTTTTATCTTAATGTTTTTTGCTAATAGGCAATATTCTGAGCTGTTGAAATGTAGAGATGTGTTTTGACTTTTAGTCTATGAAATGGAATAGCAGTTATTTTGATATTAATACATTGTTTCTTTTAGTAGAAAACAGAAATGAGTAGAACAAAATACAATCTCTTCAGAATTTTATTAGAATGAACCCTCATGTGCATCATCTCATTTTTATTGCTACAGCACTTACTGCAAAAAAACCACAGGCAGACAAACATATACAGAAAGGAAAAAGACAAATACAGAAGGATAATATAAATTCTTCCTCACCCTGTAGACAGGTTTTTACATCCTCTATCCAGTTTCTCTTGCTTTTCAGTCTCACTCTAGGCAATAATTCTGACAGATATTAACAGAATGGAAAAGTCCATGCAGTTCTTTGAATCTACTGATGTACATTTTTTCAACAGAAATTCTAAGCAATTATGAAAGTTGTTCATAGCATTTTATGAATAGTTCATTAAAAAAAATCCAACAGAATTAATTTAAGCATATCCTGTGGGACAAATTCACTGCAGGTTTAAGTCAGTGCAGCCTCTTTGTGCATATCTTCTTCCAGTGCAGGGGAGCCAAACCCTACATGTGTGGCAATGGTAAAAAATTTTGTTTCCTTACCTATGTCTAGATCCAAAGCATCTAAACTCATAGTTTTAAGGAACAATCAAATTATTTGTATTTAAAGCCAGGAATTTATTGATGGTATAATTGAATTCTTAGCAGTCTCACTAATTTAGTCTGGATCTAATTATTGCAGGTGTTCTGGTTCTGGCTTGTATAGGGTTAAGTTTTTCAGTAGTCAGGAGGGCCATGGCTAGGACCCAGAGGTTGTTCTATACCAACTCACATCATTTTTTGAGGACACAGGAAGGGCTGGCTTCCAGATTGGTGTAGTGTGACTGAAGGAGAGGTCGGGTATTGTCTATTCTTGGGGGATTTCTGTGGGAATGATTTGCCTCTTTCGTGTACACTCTGTCGTTAGTATTGTTGTTATTACTGTTTGTTTTCTTATCTCATTGCAGTTTCCAGTAAATTGTTATCTCATCAACCTGTGATCTTATCTGAACCTGTGAGCTTTACCTTCCTTGCCTCCACCTCTCCTCTTCATCCCAACACAGCAGGGATGAAGAAGGCAAGGGGAAAGTGAGCGAGTGGCACATGGTTTAGAGTCTCAGTGGGAGCACTAAATGGGGAACTACCATGACAACAGGAAAAGAAACAATACTTTTATGCAGAAAATCTTTCATTACTAATAACAGAGGTAGGACTGTTATATGTGCACTCCCTAGCTTCTACTCTGTTGTCTGGTCGTATGCCTGCTCTTCACCTTCTGTTTCCAGATCCTAAGGCTGGCACTTTCATTCCCTTGGTGGTAGGGATGTTATGTTTGGGTTTCAGCCTTTGGCATTCTTCGCTGAAGATAATATGGTACTAGTATTAATAATTTCTTACTCCTTTATCTACTCATGATCATTTTTACAGGTCTGCTGAGACGCTTTTACACCTTGTGTTGGTCTACAGCTTCGCATTGCACCCAGTTTTACTTTATATGATGGCTTTTACTGGTATCTAGCCAAGAACCAGTTTAGATCTGTGTTTGATATTCTTTAACGGACACCTGCTGAGTTGTTGATAGCTGTGAGTCTCTCGTTCCAGGGCCTGTGTTCCATCCCCTGTTCTCATGAGGCTGTACTCCTCTAGGAACCTTCTCTGTCTCCACTTCTCAAGGCCTGTGCTCACACCAGGTCTATTTTCATTTGTAGATTTTAAAAATCATGCTAATGTCAAAGATAAACAAATTAGCCTTGGCCTTCATGTTAGTTACAAAAATTGCTCTTGCATCTAAACCATGTCACCAAGGTAGGTCAAAAAAAGCTAAGAGAAAACAAGTTTGACAAGCCCTAGTCCTGAGGCTGCACAAATTCAGTTCAATGTCTTCCCCATGTTGCTAGCAATGACAATACTATGCAACAGGGTAGCACAGAGGACATAAAAGTACCTGAAATTTTTAAAGAGAATAGAAAGCTAATGAAGAGAATAGAAAGTCACTGAGCAAGCGGAGAAAGATGCCATAAAACTCCTACAAAGTGTTCACTATCTCTCTCTCAAAATTTCCCAGTGGCCTCTAACATTTAATGAATATGTCACATCCTTTACAATAATAAAAGAAGAAAAAAGAGTAATTCTCAGCAATTGAACTATTGAACAGATTGGATTAATCCATAAATATTTCATAATTATCATCCTTTCTCTATCAAGGACTTGAGAGCACCTCTGGCATTTTCTTATCTGTGTTAGGACATAGCCTTGCCAAATAAATTTTGGAGATACTTTTTTTCCCAGATTAAGTCAATATTTGAAAAGTGTTTGTTTTAGAGAGACCAAAAAATTTTTTTATTTCTGAACAGTCTGGTCATCAAACTAAAAATCTCTTGTATCTTTAAGAATTGTGTCATTGTGTCAAGTTCTCTACATTGTTCTATAATGTGAATTTTCAAATCCCTGAGGGAAAAAAAAGTAATTTGGGATGAGGGTGTTCTTTCAAGTCTGACTTCTCCTATGCAGTTGAAAAAGATACCTATCAGTGCCTTTTGCCACAGTGGCTTTCTTTGATATGATAATTTGGTCATTAGAGCTGTATCACAGAATATTTACTGTAGGAAAAAAAAAAAAAGAAAAAATAGGGAAGAAACACATTTCAATCACAAACATGTGAACAGGACTGAACCTTTTTTAACATATTGACATATTAGGCCTGGATATGAAAGATACAGGTTTTCATCATAGTGGTATTGTCAATGGCATATTATTTGCACATTTGAAAAATGTGATTGAGCTCACAAATTGAATTTATGAAAGATGATAAAGTTAAGTATATACTGAATACAAAATGTTCAGTATTTGTGAAACAAAGAAAATGAGGAGGAACATATCTTTCCCACTAGTGGGTGCCCCTCTCGGGGGTATGAAATCTCACTTCTTTTTCTTTAGGGGTCAATTAATATTTAGCTATTCCATGCAAAATGATGTGATTTCTAAAAAAAAGGAATTTTGAGGTTTTTCCAAAATGCATATAACTTTATGGATGGGTCATTATAATGGAAGAGACAGATCCTGATCCTCTGAGATAAAGAAGGTAATTGAACCTGTCTTTAGACAAGCAGTGTAATCACTGAAATGCAAAGGAACTGATGAAAGAGGATATGATAGGATTAGCAAGAAAATTATTTATAACCCTTCCTCTTTGGACTGAATTCATAGGATATGTCCATCAATTTTGAAAGAAGAACGTTAGTGAACTGAAATCTGGAAAAGGGTCATGTGTCTTGTAAGGCCAAAAATCTCAGAGGTACACTACCCAAGACTGATGTTTTCACTGTTTCCTCAAGAACAGATCCATCAATTCCTTTCTCAGTATATTGGATCCCATTCCTACCTGAATATGTCTCTCTTTGCTGCTCTATAGAACCTGAGTTAATAATTTGACTTTGATGAAAAACCACTTACTAGTGATAGACTTAATAAAGTAAATGCTCAAAATATGTTATTTGTTCTTCATGGCCTGAGAAATCTGACTTAAAATTTCAGCTCAGAATATTGTACATAAGCATTTATTATCTTTACTCTGTCAGAACTATAGAATGCCAACATGCCAGTTACGGTAATCAATGGAAAAATAGCCATAGTATCATAGGATCATAGAATATCCCAAACTGAAAGGGAACAACAAAGATCATCAAGTACAGTTTCTGGCTCAGCACAGGACACCCCCAGAATCACATGATGTATGTGAAAGCATTGTCCAGATGCTTTTTGAACCCTGTCAAGCTTGGTGCTTGACCACTACCATGGGGAGCCTGCTCAGCACTCATCCACCCTCTGGGTGAAGAACCTTTTCCTAATACCCAATCTAAACTTCCCCTGACAGAACTTCATGCAGTTCCCTCAGGTCCTGTCACTGGTCACCATAGAAAAGAGATCAGTGTCTGGCCCTCCACCTTGCTTTGTGAGGAAGCTGTAGAGTGTGATAGGATCTTGCTTCAGTCTCCTCTTATCCAGGCTGAACAAAACAGGTGACTTCAGGTGCTCCTTGTATGGTTTCCCCTCAAGACTCTTCACAATCTTTATGGCACTCTTTTGGATGTACTCTAATACCTTTATACCCTTCTTACACTGTGGTGCCCAAAACGCCCTCAGCACCTGAGGTGAGGCTGCCCCAGAGCAGAGCAGAGCAGAACAATCCCCTCCCTTGACCAGCTGGTGATGAACCCTAGGACACATCTGACCCTCCTGGCTGCCAGAGCACATTCAATTTGCCATCAACCAGGACCCTCAGGTTCCTTTTCACGGCTTTCCAGCGTATTACCACCCAGTCTATATGGACATCCAGGATTGCCCCATTCCAGGCACAGGATCTGGCACTCCTCTTTGTTAAACATCATACAGTTGCTGATTGCTCAGACCTCTGATTTGTCAAGATCTCTCTACAGGACCTCTCTGCCTTCAAGGGAGTCAACAGCTACTCCCAATTTAGTGTCATCAGCAACCTTGTCCCTTCCAGTCCTGCGTCCAGGTCATTTACAAAGATGTTGAAGAGCACAGGGCCAAGGATGGAGTCCTGCAGAGCCTCAGTAGTAATAGGTGACCAATAACAACTTAAGTACAAGGACTTAACTTTGGTTCATATTGTTGTATTCAGGAGTAAAATATACTCCATTGTATTGCCAGCTATTTGATTATGCAGAGAAAATATTCATCTAAATCACTTACCCAGCTACTCTGTCTGTTAGAGAACTATTACTACTGCTTACTTTGATTAAAGGCATGAAAAACATTCTAAAGGAGATGTGACCAGTGAAGCTGAGAAGCTAAAAAGGAAAAAGAATTAAATGAATTCAGAAAAATTAGTTTGTGTAATAGTGCTATGACAGTGCTTTCTTATTGTTAAACAGTAAGAACAAGGTAACCCTTTGGAGTTCCGTGCTGCCATTCTTAACGATGAGACTTGATTCCTTCCAATGAGGTTTGATGTCTCAGTAGTTGCTTGGGCAATTTATTGTTGGTTTAAAAGCTGCCAGTCAATAGATACTCTCTAAGTACTTGACTGGCACTGAAAGTTTTGCATTACTAGAGAAAATTATAACCTTGTTCAAAATTGTGACAAAAATCTCCTTCAATATAAAGCTCCACAGAAGAAAATCTAGCTAATGTGTCTTTCTTTACAGTCCTGCAGTCAGAGGAATATATGTTTTCATATGAATCAAAGCTTGCTTTGGAATAACAGCTGACCACTCCTCCCTGCCATTAACACATTTCCTGGAATGAATTTCACCCTTACATCATTACTATTTAGATGAGACTATGGCTTATACATTTTTGATGTCATTAGATGTCCTTTAACCTCTAGGAAGTTTTTACACGGTGTCCTCTTTTTTATTGTTAATCATTTACTTTAAACAACTATACAAGTTGTTTCAATTTATCTTGCACCCTTCACTTCACCTTTTTAAACTATGTGAATACGTTTGAGAGCCTCATTGCCTAAAAACATTTTAAAAATAAATTATTTTAATTTTTTTCAACTTTATTTAGTCTGTACTTTGACATTTGTATTTCTACATTTAATCATGATACAAAAATTGCTCTACATGCAGATTGCTAGAAATCTGTTTCAATTTTAATACTTTATAAACAAAATTTTTCACTCTCTTTTTCTCAAACTTTATATTTGCTTATGTAATTCTCCTTCCAAAGCATAGTTTCAGACATTTGTCCCATAGCCTAATGTTGCACAACAAAACTTTTATTGCAAGTGTCATACCACACTTCCATTGCAGAATACACTTTTATGTAGACTGGGTTAAAACCATTATTCAATATCTATTTGGTAAAGCACAAATTATAATGAAATTGTGTCTTGAACATAATCTAATCAGTCAATTAATTAACTAATTCAGTTAGTTTAAATAAAACTAATTTATACCTGTAAAATCAACCACAATGAGGAGGCGGAGACATGAGGAATGGGTACACAGATGGCTCATTCCAGTCTCCTAGTTTCAGAAGTTAGGCAATGTTATCTCTTTATGTTACATACCTTAATATTCAAACCATCACTGGTAACTTTCGAACTGGCCTCTTGATACCTCCATGTTCCTTGAGAATTCTTCTTTCAGACAGAGTTCAGTGTTAAAATGCTTCTTTTTCAAACTTATTTGTTGCAGATATTCATGTGTAAGTTTTATTTCATTGATTGAATGGTCCTATTAAAGTTAATAAGACTAATGCCTGAAGCCATTAAAACACATGTACATGAGTCTGCAGGACAAGGGCCATCATTGCGATATATTTCTGGTAGAGGAGAATAAAATAAACTCTGAAGAATATACAGTAAATAATAAAAGTATACAAATTCCTTCTGAACTCAGTTTGATAAATTCTAAACAATTTACTTTTAATCAGCTCTGAAATACTGATGTGATATGTTGCATGGGAATTATAATTTGATAAATGGGCATGTTTTAGGTTCCATATTGAGTCCAGATGGTTACAGATTCTTTAATATATCCATCCATGTGGCATTTGCACATTTGTGTATCTCAGTCTTCCTCTCATTTATGTTTAATGATGGATTGAATCCAAATAATGCAAGATGTTCTTCAGCATGCTAAGCTTCTGTTAAGTGGACTGATAGTCAGATCCTTCTGCACAGGATCCTCTTTCTTTCAGCGTACATTATTCCAAGACAATCAATCTCTATTTTATTGATGACATTTCATGTATATGGAAATGATAGCGCAAAGAACCTCCCCAATTATCCATGAAGGAGTCTAACTTGACAGTTGTGTGCAACATCCTTGCTAGGTTATCAATTCTAATAGACTTTTAAACCAAAGTTATAGTTTTGATTATACTATCATTTGCAGGTCTGTATTTGATTGTTAAAACAAGCTGCAAATTTCAATTAACTTGGGGTACTCAGATTACTCAGGGCTTTGTGGTTGGTTTGGTGTTTTTTGTTGTTGTTTTTTGTTTTTTTTTTCTTTAGTGTTGGTTTTTTTATTTGTTTGGTTCGGCTTTTTGAGGGAAAGATGAAGATTTCTGGATTATTCTACCACTTTTATGTGTCTCATCCTCTCACCTCCATTGCCCCCTATTTCTCATCCACTGATAGTAGAGCTGTTTTTCTTTTGGTGAGAAAATAGAAGACTAATTAGTTGGATTCCCACCAAAGAATTCAATTAACTGAGATAACAACTTCTTCCCTCAGGTCAGGGAGTCCTGTGAGACATCAGCTGAACTTTACTCTTCTAATAGAAGAAACATCATGTTCACTTGCACTAATTTCTGAATTTGTTGGTAACCATGAAAAACGTATTAGCAAACAATAGCACTTTTTTGTGTGTGTTTTATTGCCTTTAGAAATCAATGCTTCAATGCTGTGGATTCACAATATGTTATAATTTTCACTGCTCATTAGAATTCTGTGCAAACACAAGTGGACTCTGTACCCTTGAGTGATAAGGAATAATTCGTTATGCATTCGCTTGAACCACTATTTGAGTATAGAGTTCTTCTCTTCAAATGTCTCTTAGCTGGTTTCTCATTTGAGCCGTATGTCATTGCCACCTCACACATCTGTCATTAGTCTTTACTCCTGTCTTAATTATATGGGTGAAAAAAGTTTATTAAATATTACTTTAATAGTATTTATAGGAAAATTAAGTTGTAATAATAAAATGGGTCTATTGTTAAGTATTTTGTCTCCATAATACATTTAATTGTTTTTCATTTGGAAAACAAAAATTTCCTTGTTCTGCATAACAATATCTTTTTCAGGTCAAACAGTTCCAGTACTAGATATTAGTTCCTGTATTTGACATAATTAATGAATTTTGTGAATTTTGAATGAAACTCAGTGCAAATTTCAGTGATTTTGAAGGAAGTTCAACATGTGTGGTTTAGCTATTTTTTACCAGATTTATATCTAAATATTCTAGATCCTCCTAATGTCAAATATGTGGGCTACTTCTAGAGAACAGCTTGTTAGGCAGAAGTTCTCAGTTCTTCCATTGGAAATCTCCATTAAATCTAAAATTATGTTAGATACTTTTATTAGATACAATCAAACTAAATGACAGAAATAAGTAAATATTGATTAATATTGGAGGAGGTTTTCATTATGGGTAAGTAAGCATGTTATTAATTATAATACTTTTTCTTCTGGTTTACTATTATTCATCTTCACAAATGCACTTGACCCTACCAATATTGTTCCTGACACTTGTCATAAATTTCTTATGTTTTATATAAAATATCTCAAGTCAAAATTGTAAGATATAGAATCTGATGTAAAATATTAAAAGCTATGTTAGATAGATTTGTCCTTACTGAAATTTATGTAGGATTTTTCAAAATCCCATCTTTTGTATCGTATGACATTTTAATATATGTTTCCTAATAAGGAAAATACGGAACTCATACTTCCACAGGATTATTTTCATTCCCCATTAGCTGAATTTCAGGTTGCTGTCTTCTTCACTTCAATGTACAAGACAAGGATAAAGGTTCATATATTGCTAGTTCAAACAAATGAATTTAGAAATTCTCTGAATAATTAGGTCTATATTCTTAAAGGACAAGGAGCACATTATCTCACATCTTTCCAAGAATGGTGCTCTGAGTTATTCATATATATGCATCAAAATTTTGAATAAATTTTATACATTTATATTGTATATATATATGGATGTCTCTTGAGCTCATTGCAATTGTGTATTTTTAACTAGTTGTTGTCTTTTTTTTGACGATTCATAATTTCCTATGTTTTACATATCTTCTAAACTGCCTTCTTGTTTCTTCTTTTATTGTTTTACATTTATCACTTTTAAGGCCTTCTTGACTCCATGCTCCTTTATCTGGTGATTATTTATTAGCAGACAAAATGAAACTTTCCTTACAAAAAATAAATTCTGTTTCATAAAAATTACTTTCTTTTTTTTTCTTACTGTGACAGAAAGCCAAATTATGAATAATAGGAATGAAATTATTTCCAAACACAAGTATTAAGTATTCAGTGCTTCTAGTGAAGTTAAGGTTGATGACAATTGCTTGTCCAGTGTAATACAAAAGGAATCAGATCATCAGCCTACCCTCTATCCCCTTCTGACTGATGAAATACCATATTAGATATGAATTACAGTACTGCAGATATTGTTCTTACCTGCTTGTCTAAGTGCTCTCCTTATGCTTGAAAATTTCCTCAGCAACCTTTATTTATGTTTTGTATACACTTAAAAAAATTCTGCAGGAAGAATTAGAAATTGCAGCTCATAGAGTAACTCATTTAGTCTTGTAACAAGCACATCAGCTGACAAAAGAGGCAGAAATTGGAAGTCGTGTGCATTTGGCAACTCTTGGTACGTATATTTGAACATGGTGGTAACAAAACAACAGGGATCAAAATTTGGCTTTGTTGAAATAAATGACAAAATTCTGATCTATTATATGGCACTGAAGAGATGCTGGAAGTTCTCTGAACAAATTTCTATGAGAATACTATAGGAGATGTAGAGGGGGAGCTATTTTAAATTGAAAATTTGCTAATTTTGTGACAGTGATCCTGGTATCTGTCAACTATTAATATCAATTGTGGAATAAAATTAAGTATAAAAATATATTATTTACATTATGAAATGCAGCACAATAGGCTTGCATATCTCAGTTTACTGGAATCCATTTTAAAATCTTGATCAAGACCCTCAGAGTCTAGCTGCACCTGAGGATGGATGGGAAACAAAAAACTCATTAATTATCTGTAGGATAATTTTACATACAGAAAAAAACCTTAGGAACCTTTCTGCAGTGGCAGAATGATCTTAGAATGGAAGAATAGGGATTAGGGTTTGACTTTGGCTAGGTGTTTAGTCTGGTTTCAATAATATGCAGTCTGGAAGAGCAAAAGTGAGAATTTTTCAGTGCAAACCTTTTTCAAGGGCTAGTTGACCTCACATTTTCTTTCTGGAAAGGATGAACAAGAAAGGTTTCCATAGGAACCTAGTGAAAATTTTAATGTTGTGATGTTATTTAAATTGTACATATAGGTGTCTTACTACGTCAAAAATAGGAAGTTAATAATATTAGAAATCCACTCAGCAAAAAGATGGCATAACAACATTAGAAAACAATCAATAAGCTAAAGAAGCACAAAATACTTACAAGAAATAAATATTGAGACTTATTCTGTATTCCATGTCATTGACTTTTTATTTATTGGAGTGTTTTTATTATACTTTTATGTCCTTTCAAAATCTCTTCCTTTGGTGTGATACAAACCTGGGGTCAACACAAATTATTTCAGCTACTCTGAAGTTGCAAACCTTCTCCAAAGAAAGTAACACCCTTTGACCTCTAAGGAATGCAGAGAGAGAGATACAGGATATTTTGAGCATTCTCCCACTTGAAGTCGCCATTCAAAAGACACAAATCAAAGGATATTTTTCCCTGAAGAGTTGCTATGTAGAAGGCTGTGCCAAAATGATATATGCAAAAAATCCCATAGGAATCAAGAAGGCATGCATTTTAAAGGGAAAAATGACCACATTATTAATTGCATCTCCATTATGATACTTGATAGGTAACTAATTCTTTTATATTAGTGAATACTCACCTATTTGAGAAATATGCCTGCCATACACTTTCTTAGACTATGAGGATAAATTTATTTTTACAAGATTATTTCCATTCAGTGGAGAGTTGCACTATATCAATAATTCTTGTGATTATTAGCAAAAAAGAGTACCAGAATGCCATTTTCTACTGAGACAAACAATAATGGAATAACTTGTTGGTATTATATACATGTTTTCACACTTCTGGATAATCCAGGAAAACAATGATTTTTCCTGAACTGCTGAGCTCATGGTTTCATGCTTAACCCGCTATTTCATTTTCATATTCAACAAGTTGTAAATAAAGTTCTACAAAAATGTTCATTAAATCTGGGAATACAAACTGTCTATCCACAGAAATACAGACACCAGCTCTAATTTTATCCTTTTTATTACCAGCAGAAATTTATCCAAAATGCGTTTATGTACCCTAACTATACAAGGGGGTTTTTTTATCAACCCAATATGTAATTTTTCTTGTTCTTTTTGTTCAGACCATTAATCCTTTCTTCAGATCATTTCTTTTAATCGAACTATAGAAGTGTTTGTTCAATAGCATGAGTTTTGCAAGTAAAGTAATATAATATGAATCAAAGGATTTTTCTATGTTAGTAGGTGACCAAGTCAAACTTCTATGTTCAGAAGGATCAGTCAAGCCTATCAGAATTCTATTGAGATTGAAAAATATGAAGAGAAACATTTTGCTCTTAGAGCCTTTGTCTGTGACACTAGAATTTTTTTTCCTAATTCCTTTAGGAACTGTCAGCTATGAAGAATGGTCTGATTGACACACAGTCTATAATTAACTTTCAGTTTTACATAGAGAACTTTGTTTCTCTGTTATACAAGGTCTTTTATCCCATCAATCTAAGACATGAAATTTTATTCTTTTCTTTACAAAGACTGACACCCTATCTACACTTCTTATTCTCCCACTCAACTGGAAGCTGCCTGCATCTAATAATTTAGTATTCTGTTTCACGGCTCTGTTTCACAAGGACAATTCTTCCTGCTAGTTAACTTCATGTCATTGATTGATACAGAAAATTGGAATTACTGGATAGGTCATTAAAAGGAGGAGAAATTTTGGTAAACGGACTATTTGGTATCTTATGATGCTATTTTTTTAAAAAAGAGAGAACCTACCATTGCCTTGTAGTAGAAAAGAGACCAAATGCAATTGAGACCATACTTTTTGCAGTGAAATTAAAGGATTCAAAAAGCTATTTTTACCTGTGTAAAGCATATTTTATTTAGTGGACACAGAAAATGAATTGTTCTCTCCAGTAGTATTTTTGCTCTTATGTTGGTACTCGTATTACAGAAACAAAATTATGTACATTTGGGGTAGACATTGTTCAAGAAGGCACCACAGACTATTATACCAGGGAGATTCTGCTTACTGAAGAGCACAAGAATATACCAGTTCAGACCAAGAGTCTGTTTAGTGTGATACATTGTCTGTGTCTGACAAGGAACATCACCCCATTTCCAGTCAAATGCGTTTGATGAGGTTAAAGAAAAACTGATAAAGAAAACGTTGCATTTTCGCAATGTACAGCATCATCATCTAAATCTAGAAAAAAAAAATATTCTTAAGATCTATTTTGGCCTTCTGTTGGGGAGCAGCATGAGCAGGGATATCCACAAACAAAAGTGAGTTGAGAGACAATGGTGAACCCAACAGTGGCAGGGCAGTGCCCTCCCCAGCTGAGTATGGTCCCATAGCCTCTGTTTAGGATAAGCATAGCAGGGATGGTGATAACTGCTGGTCCTACTGACAGTTCATTTCATCACAAAAAAATGCAAGATAGCAGGACAGTTTGAGGTTCATTTAGAAAAATCCAATTTATTCAGGATCTGCTGAAGGTAAAGCTAAGCACAGGGCTGAGCTACAGAAGAGCTCAAGTAAGGACTGGATGCTTCTGGGTAAAGTTGCAGTGGGGTTGGGGTGTTTTAGAATCATATAATTTATATCCTGAAAATACCTATTTCTTCTTTCTGATTGTAAAGGTATTCCAACTAATTCAAATGTAGATATCTAAATTTGTACTGATATGTTTTAGAGGGCTTGGTGCACTTTATGCACTTTTTTCCTATTTTTTTTGCAACTCATAGCATTCGTATCATGCAACAAAGCTCAGCAGTCAAACTATGCATCTGTCTCTATATGTTTCGAACATGACACCTACTAGTATACTTTTGTTACTTTATTCTTTATTTTGAAGAAACAAAGAAAATTTATTGTGCATTCATCTTTATTCATGCAACACATGATTTTATACACTTAAACATCACAGTCATATCTTTTTTCGGTCTAAAGCATTTTTATCTATTTAATTATTCCCTGTACTGAAGCCAATCAAAGCTCTTACCTTTTCTGTTACGCTTCTCATGACCTTCTCTAGTTCTACTACTTCCTGTCTGAGATTAAGGGATCGCAACTGGGCTGATAGAGATATTGGGAAAATAAAGAATTTCATCATATATGGCAGTCATTAATTGTGTGTCTACACCAAATTTAGAGGTTTAACACTTGGCACTTGAGCACCTATGTCTGTTTGGAAGCAAGGTAGTGCCAGATTGCTACCTCAGATCTTTTTTCTCAGAAAAAAGAAAATAAACCATAAACCATAAAAAAAATCCTGTTAGTGCTAGACCAGAATGTTTTAGATAAATCAAGATTCTTGAATGAGAAGTTTTCAAAGAAAAAAAAGTTAAATCTATTTTTCAGTGTGCTTTGTTTCATTGTTTGGTTTGAGTTTTTTAACTTCTTTTGTTCATGAAATTTACAGAAAACTTAGTAAGAAGCTAACTGCCATACTACCCAGGCAACAAAATACCTTGTATTTCCAGGAGGAATGCAGATTTCTACTCCAATTTTCTGATTATATGTTGCACATGTCTGGTGTCAGTCACTAGAAAGTTATCGAAAGCAAACCTGAGGTAAGTGAACAAGTGTATCCTGGCTATTCTAGTTGCAACTTGGGAGAGAAAACAAGACAAATTATTTATCTGTCATTTCACATTTTGCTGTGGCTACATTATCTGCTCTAAGGCAAGCAACAAAGTCCAAAACGTTACAGAAGAAAAGATGTCTTGCCATCAATCACTGTGACATTTGAGATAACAAAAGCAAGTGCAGAAATCATAGGGCTTTAATCATTTCCCGGTAGACAACAGATGTTTTAAAATGTCCACTCACTAAAGATCCTCAGCTGGTTACAGTACTGAACACAAAACACCCTAATAGTTTCAATTTAAAGAAAAGTCGCTGAGCTTTAACACTATGGCAGCCAAGAACCTATGAGACTGTACTTCCATTCCATAATTGACACACATTCTGATGCCAAATATTACAGCAGCTGGTGTGACAAAATGTCTTGTTTGGTAGAGTTTATTGATAGGGAGGTAACATGCAAGAGCTAGCACTATGGTCTAGCAATCTTTTTTCTTCTTTTTCCGTTATATCTACACCTCTAAATGACCATGAAAATTCCTAATTATTTGGCCTTAAATAGAGCTAATGCATCTGAGAAAAAAACATACTATATTTTCTCATTATTCAAGGATTATAATGTCTAGCATTTCCATGGGATAGACTGATGTAACACAGGAGACACATTTTGCTCCAGAAGTTACTGTGAAACTAAATTTACATGAAACCAAAGGTGGCTTTTTTCTGGAGCAAAAGGAATTTTCACATGAAAACTAATCTGAAACTATAAAATTCCTGAACTGTAAATATTTATTCCTACACTATACGGAAATGTAGTAAAAGAGAACTCAAACTGGAAGGTACAAAAAATATATTAAAATGCATCTTTAACATTTATTTATATAGATTTGGATGAGTATTTAGACTAAAGAAGAATGCTTTTTTAAGCAATCAACAGTTTTCATTGCTAATGAAAAATAATTTGCCTCTTATGATGGAATGTTTCATTATTAGCTCACTTTCAATAGAGGTACCCTCCAATAATTGATTCCTTACCATTTTAAAATATTAAAGGATAGATACAAGAAAGATTGGTCATTGTCCTTTACTACAGAAATTGTTCACATGCTTTCTTAATCTTTTAGAAGCAGCTGTGAACCCACTTGGATCTCATAATCTCTCTCAAAGATAATACTAACGTCTACCATTATTTTTCTAAGAAAATATACAAACTTCTAGAACCTAAACCTTATCATAACTTCTGTCACAAAGTCTTCAGGAAGTACATGAGTAGTAAGTAGTATGGGGATTTTTTTCCAGTATGAAGGTTTCAAATATCTGTAATTTGCTTAACACTTTATTAATGTAATTTGAATAGAATATATAGATCATAGAAACATATTGCAGTTTGAGGTTAGACAGCTAAGAAAGTGCTTTTTCTTAAGAAGATTTAAATGACTTGTTATGAGTTTTTTCACAGAAAAATTGGCATTCCATATTTTGTGTAAAGTTAGCCCGGTTTCCCAGAATTTTAAGAACTTTGTCTCATGCTTCACTACACACCTTTGTCTTGGTACTATCAGCCTTGCACATGATATGTACATTTTCTAGCTTAAGTGATGTGATTTAGGAAAACATATGCAAAATAGTCTTCAAAAATCAATTATACAGGAGTATAATACCAATTTTGCAATATTAATAAAAGTCCTAAGAGACAGCTCAGTTAATTTTGCTCCAAATATAGTAAATTTATCCTCATGTATTATACATTGCTAAAATTTGTGTAATATAAATAATACATAGTGGCTAATAATTTATTTATAAGAAATAAACATAATTTCCTTTTCTTTTGTAGTTTTAAGCCACATTGTTATTCATGTACTTTAGTTATACTAATTAGCTATGCTTGCTAAGTGTAATAATGTGTGCAAAATACAAAAATTATTTCAAGCAATCTTTAAGAACTGTCAGACATATTAGGAACCACAATAATGTTTTATTTAATATAAACAATTATGTATTTCTATGTTTTTCCAGCTCAGATTCTGTGCTCACCTCTAGTGTCTTTACATTCAAATTAAAGTAAATATATGCATACACACATATGCACATACATACATACAGAATCAACCAATTAAAAAAAGCCCTCTCCATACGAGGAAATGGAGACGGTAGTTAGAAAAATAATTTAAACTATCTTTGGTAAAGATTTTTGTTTTAAGATCCTTTCAGAGCAATGAACAAAGTACTCATGTATGGGTGAATGTCCTGAAAATTTTTTTGTTCTGGTTTAAATACCAGTGAGTAACTTTTAAAATGGTATATTGCTAAGCTGTGCTTCTGCTTGTGGAGAAAGATAGGGTGTCTAGAACAGTTTGCACATATTAAGAATTTTGCACAAAACGGCTTGAAATGTGCATACATGCATATTTGCTCTACTTTTGCTTTTCTCTAGATTTATTGGAACTCCAGGACTATATATAGAATTTGAACTGATCATCATCATAAATTCTCTATAGAAAAAATTGATTTGGAATATTTTACTTATAGATTAAACTTACAGTAGAAGAATTGAGGTTATAAACAGGTCCTCAAACTGTGAGAGGTAATATTAAAAAAAACCAATGTAGTCTGCCTTTAGAATTACCAGTGACTATTAACCCTTTACCCTTATGTTTGGTTAGAGTTTTCTGCAGCTTCTGCTGGGAAATTTGTGGGTTTTAGCCAAATTTTAATTTTTCTCATACTCCTAGGTGTATCTTCATCATTTTTAAGTATGGCATGCATATTGAGCATGCAGAAAAGTAACAGAAAAGGGGGTAAAACAACAACAAAAAAAACCCCCATAACATTAAAAAACCAATTATCTCCATAAAAGAGTGAGAATATTTGGGGAGGCATAACACCTGTCTTTATGACAAGCTTTCTAATGAAAAAAAAGAGAAAACTTGATCAGTTATGTAATAGAAATTTCATGAGAAATCCACATCCCATCTTGTCATATTATTCATTAAAAATGATGGCTCAACATGTCCTTTAGAAAGAGCAAAAAAAGTTCCCTACTTGCACATGCAGATTTTTAAGTGTTATACCAAATCATTTCATTTGCTCCACACCAGATGTTGTTTGGCTTGCTATTATTAGGCCTAACACTGTGAAGCTTAAATCATTTAGAATCACCAGCTTAACATTCTTTTTAGTAACAGGGAAAAAAACCCCAAGCACAGATGTTCAATACAGGTCCCATTTGCCCTCAGCCTATTTTTGCCTACAGCCTCCTTTTGCACGTCTTCCTTAAAAAGAGCAAAATTATGGTCAGAACATCAGTCTTCATTGACATCAGCTGTTTTTTAGTTTAGCCTCATTAAAGTAGTAGTTCAAAGGTGCTTCCTTCTCCAGCTTGCAATGTGACAACTGGACAAGCTGCATTATGCTCTGCAAATCTAGACCTATAAATCTTACACTTTCAAATTCCAAAAGATTTCTTTCAGCACTGAAAGACAGTTACAGTATAACTCATAAAACTGAAATGCTAATGCATGCAATATATATGCAGGAAACAACTGGGGTAGCTGGCTCCACTGTCATGAGCTATGTTTCACAGATCAGCAAGGAAAAAGGACACTGTTGTTAGAGGTAATACGACGTGGCATGGAATAAGAAAAGTGTTAGAGGATTAAGTCTAATTTTAACTGTTGTTTGAAGTATGGATGTGACAGCCATCAGTCTTAAAAACCTGAGAAAGATTTTGTTAATTATTTATGATGATAGTGATTTAGTGGTAGATATATCTGATTGACAACTTTTTTATCTGAACTTTTTTTGAAAGTAGAAAAAGTGTCTTTTTTTTTTTAAAGGCAGTAATTGTAGAAATAGAGCTGTAGTTTTTCTTAGAAAATGTTAGAAATAGAGCACTTGAAAAAGTTGAACGTGTAAAAGAGTGAAATTATTCTCATAGTATTCTGGGTAAATTACAAGGCACATTGTGTCTGGAATTGTATATATATATGAGAGAAGAAAGATATGACTTCTTTTTGTGTTGGAGACTTTTATGTTGTTAAGGTATCCAGACAGGCTATGCCCATGACAAAATAAGTAAGAGTGAGAATCTCAAAAAAGCAGTTTTCAGTATAAGAATAATAGCATGAGGGTGAGGCATGGTTGGATTGCAGAGATTACAGTTGGTCAAATATCACAGATAATTAGAGGAGTTCATTTTGAATTCATACAGCACCCAGGTAGGCATATCAGAAATACCATCAATGTATGAAATGATGTAGGTAACTTTATCAGAAATAGCAAATGTAGATACAAAAGGAACAAAACTGTAACCAATAGGAAGAAAGTATTAGGGGTTTTGTGTTTTATTATCTGGGAGAAGATAAGGACAAAGAAACACAGGTAAATGGGGAAGGAGCATGGGAAAATGGAGATAGGTGGGATTAAAAGGGACTGTTTGAATGTAAGCAAGATGGTGCTCAGTACACTTGCCTGACCGAGCTCTACACCTGACCACTGGAAACTTCCCTACCTCTTATTGAGGTCTGCTCCTAACAGGGATGTGTGTATGTCTAGATATGTACAACCACCAGAATGCCGCAGGCTAGCTTAACAGAAGAAACAAGACGCTTCCGTCCCATGGCTCATGTGAATGCTGTTTCTGCATATAGGGATGCTGATAAAGGCATCGCTCTCTGTCCATGTTGATCTGTGTGGCTGTTGTTGGTCTGTGATATGTGTCTGTTTATATTAATTTGTGCTTGGTCTCATTGCTAATCAGACCTAGAGACAGATGACTACAGCAGCTGTGTCTATGTGATAGACACTAGATAAACACTTCTTGGTGTGAGCCTTCTTAAATTTGAAGTAGGGATCAGGAATAAAACTTACCTGAAACCCAAAGTCTCCCAGGTGTCTCTTTCCTTAGAAGCTGTGGGTTTTTTGGTTTTGGGGGTGGTTTTTTTTGTTTTGGTTTGTTTTGGGTTTTTTTCAAGTTATGGAAAGGTCCAGAGTAGTGTCTTCTCATTCCATGAAAACTCAAGTTCACTGTTACCTTAAAAAGAAAATGCCTAATGTCAGGTGGAAGTAAGTAGGATTTGTCCTGATTTTTTTGGTAGCTTCTCCACCTAATCTCATAAGGAATATTTTTAAGTTTCAAGGACTCAGTCTGCAAAAAAAAAAAAAAAAAAAAAAAGAAATTCTCTATGTTTCTTTCTTAAGGCATCTTCTGACGTGTAAAAGTTGATAGACTGCTCAACCTATCCTACCACATTAATCAAATGATCAGTTTTAAGAAAATTGGGCTTTCATGTGAGAAATCCTCAGTTACTTCACTCTTCCTGTGAAACAAAGTGGAAAAATATTGTGTTGGAGTCATATTTGCAGGTTTTAAACACTGCTGTTTCTTCTCAATAGCTAAGCAATGTCTACCTTGTGCTCTCTATTGGAAATCTAGTGTGTGGGTAGCATTAAAACAAAATGGAAAAATCAAAAACTTTTAAAAAAACATGAGTGAATACAATTATAAGTAATATCTTCTTTAAATAAAGTATTTTAAAGTTCCTTCCAATTTCATGAAACCTGGGAATTACAGGGAAGGGTCTTCAGCTGAAGAAGTCTTTATAAAGTCTGTTGAATGAGCCACACTCATCCAGCACAGCTAGCAAGAGATGCACAATGCAATATTCCATTGATGTGGAGAAAGTTTTTAGGGATATATTTTTTTAAGATGTCATGTATATGTATTTCTGTTTACTCTTTTTGCAAGAGGGTTTGTACACATTCTGCTTATTTAGAACATACTCTACAGCGCTAAGCATAAGAACATATATTTTGCAAGTCACTGGAGGAACTAAATTGAGCTGACATATGATTACTTACATTCATGCTCTGTTTTCTTTCCGAGTCAGTATTCACAATAACATAAGAATAGGAACTGTAAAAATTAATACTTTCACATTTTATTTTAATCTCATTTCTGTTTTTAAGAGTGGATTAGAATCTCTGTAACTAGATGAGGTCCTGCTTTTTATGGAATTCTCAGACAGCTTTGGATTTTTTATTTAGTCCGTATGGATGTAAAGTACCTGTTAGAATTGGTAGATAGAAGTCAAAGTACATATTCTTTCTATATATGTAGCAGGAGAACAGACTTAATGTAAACAGTAGGTAATGACGAAGACACATCTGTGTTATATTTCTCTTGACACAAATAAGCAATGTCTTGCTGGAGAGAATAAGGTCTAATATTTGGATTTGTTTTGGCAAAGAGACTTGCATTTTGGCATTTTACATCCTGGATAAATGCTAAGGCACTAGCACAGAATAGCTTTGAATATGGTGGCTACTTTTTATAAATAAAACACCTCACATATTTAACAGGGAGAAATAGTTTGTGTTTGTACATTCCATCTTGAAATAGCATCTATTTGAACCAAGAAAGGAAAGCACTTTGGATATAAAGAAAAGATCCTTAGGACTCTTCAGGGACCTAAGGGTCTGTTGAGACCCATTCTATTTCCTGTGTCCATTGATTTATTTATGTATTTCGGAAGGCTGAGTCTATGATTCCTATACTTTATATAAGGAAATTGAAGGTATTCATTAAGGAAGAGGTTTTTCAAAGTATAAAGATGGATCTCAAACACTGTCTTAGCACTCCAGTGTAGACATAGGCTGTTGATCAACAGTATTTAAACTGAAGAGCCTAACATTCACAAACTATATATAGATTCATAAAACACCTTTTGTGAAAAGTCTAGAAGAATACCAATATGACAGGATGGAAAGGGAAGAGAAACACTTTAGGAAGAAGTCTCAAAAACTACCTCTTGCTAGCTGTCAATCACAACCATCACAAATTGTGTGACAAAACACTCTGCAATAGTAGATTTTTTCAGAGTTCAGTTTTCTCTAAAAAACTCTAATCCACTCAGACATCTACATTACAGACCACGGTCTACATAAAAGAATTATGAGGATGAAAAAGAAAACTTGTGGGAAGGATGAAATAAATAGCATTTCTCAGAGGTTAGGTCTGACATGAGTTTTCTTTTACAAGTTTTTTGTTGCCACTCAACAGTTCTAACTGTAACTAGCCCTCTCATTCTTCTCAGTGTGCCCTTTGGTATCTTTGTGTCTCCATTCCAGTTACACATGCCAGTCTCTTTTTCTTCCTCTGTCTTTGTCATCTTTTTCATCTATGTCAATGCTCAAAGAAGCTTCAAAAACAGCCATCCTCCCCAGTCTGTTCAGGATGCGAGTGTGTACAAAGGAGCTGGGAGGACATTACTGTGAACTCAGTAAGGCTCCTTCATTTAAGAAACCCGGAGGAGAAGGAACTAGTGGGAAACAGGAAGTGTCTGAGATGGGGAGTCTCTCTTTTACTTCCCTAGCATATTGAAAAATTGCCAAAGAAAAAGAATGGTAGCACTGCCAGGGTCCCTTACTGGAGTGAAGATTTAGAAACCCTCAGAATCTGAAGCTGATATTTTAGTCATGTTAATCAGAAACAGAGTTTCTGTATTATTGTATGTATAAAATCAGGATAAATGGAAATGATATGACTGTCATGGTGCCTTGAAATGAAATATCCATGCTTGGGAAATACACATGGTGATGCTCATAAAAGAAACAATGTTTTTGGGGGAGATGTAACCTAAGTGCAGCACAAAGAAAAAAATAAGAAAATGGATTGCAGAAAGCCTTTGGTCATCTGTGTGGGTGTACAGCATAAGTTGTCTGTTTTTTCAGCAATCATTGGGAATTTTAGAGGTAGTCAGTCAAATAAACTACCTAGAGGCAACTCTAGTGTCTCATAAATCCTAAAGAACCTGAAAGATCATTATTATTTCTAAGGTGCTTCAGACTCTTGGGGTTTTTTTGTTGAGAAGCTGAAACATTTTGAGTGTCTATTTCTGTTGCTGCCTGTATCTTTCATGTTTTCAAAAGATAGATATTATTTTACAGCACTTTTTTTTTTTTCTGTGGAAAGTAAATGCCTGGTGTTGGTGGTCTGGCTTAATATAACTTTTTATTCTAAAATAGCTTTTCTGTATGATCACATTATACACAGACTAATTTCATCTCGATTTCCTACTGATAAAATGAGCAAACTAATGCATGAAGACTTTTTTTCCTTCTCTCTTTTGTCTATTCAGAATAGAACTTTTTACATAATTATGACCTGACTCTCATTTTGGAGAATTCAGCTGGTATACAGCTATTTTTTCAAGTAAGAATAGAGTTAAACTTCTGTAGATCTCATTTCAATGCAAAACTTTTTGTTTGTTTGCCTGATCCTGTTGACAAGTTTTATTTTTACAACTGCACAAATTTTCAGATAAAATTACTAAGCAAGAAATGCCTTTTTCATCTTGGGAAACTTTTTATGACAAACCTCAGGAGAAAGCTCATAACTACAAGTACTACATTCATTTGAAGGGTAGAAGAAGGACAGACAATTGAAGGTGAAGTCACTGAAATTTTTAGCACAAACATATGAATTAAATATTACAAGGACAAGAAATGTTAGAAGAGACTTGTGAAGAAAAAGAACCTAATTTTGCTTCTTCATTAAATTATAAGTATAAAAACTTCAAAGATTTCATATTGGGTTTTGTAGTTAGATACATTCTCTTAAATTCTGCATCTGTTGTTTAAAACTTGACTTTTTTCCTGTATACATTACATGCTTTTGCACTTTTCACTGTTATTTTCTAGAGAATTAGACTTACTGCCCAAAATTTACAGTCTACTCTAGTTCATTATAAACAGGGGACCACATTGCTGAATTACCTTATTTGAAGCTGGGCCAAGCCTATATAAAGGATTTGCAAAACCAATTAAAACTTTTATCAAACTCGTGATATATTTTTCTCCCGTCATACTTCAGTATATCCCCACACATAACATACCTTTGTAGGTAAGTAAGACAGTAAGCCATACAGGTAATATATCTCATTTACTCCCCCATGTCTAGCACTACCAGAGACAGTTTAAGCTGGGTTAAATTACGCCTTATCATCTCTAACTGCTTCACTTTCTTGCATTGCTATGATTTTGGAATATTCCAACACTTGTTCACTGAAAGGATCAACATTTGGGGACAAAACCTTTTCCTTTCTATTTTCTAGTATAACTGAAGGATATACAAATCATGCAATAAGTCTGTTGAGGATATCTCCAAACTAATCACTTTTGCTGCCATACCATATCATCTAATAGAGATAGGGGCATGATGAGAACTAAAACTACTTCCCCAGATTGTACAAAGATATGTTTCAGTTAAAATTAATTTTCTGTGATGTATACCAGTTTGTTATAACACTCTTTTCTCCATATCAAGTCTCTGCTAAATCAGTGACTTCTGTAACGCAGTCTATATTTTAGCATTCCTTTTTACTTTTCTGGAATTCTGTTCTCACATCAGCTTTGATTCTTTTCTCAAGAAAGGCAGGTGTACTTGCTTAGGGAAGGAATGAGCCCCTTCAGTGGTTGACCTGCAACTGACCTCAGCCATGTCATGGCTAGCTTCAGTCATGTATTGCTGACTGGACCCTGTGTAGGTCAACCACAATTGCATCTGCATGGTGGCTATTGTGTGGCAGAAGTTCAGATCACCCAGTCAAAGAGGGTTAACATGGCCATATTTGACCCCGGAAGGCACCTTAAAGACCATCTAGTTCCAAAATCCTTGCATTGGAGAGGAACATCTTCCACTAGAGCAGCATCCAACTCAACTTGGTCTTAAATGCTTCCAGGGATAGGGCATCCACAACTTCTCTGCACAACCTGTTCCAGTGCCTAAACCTAAACTTCTTTGAGTTGAAAGCCATTCCCCCTTGTACTATATGCTCTTGTAAGTAGTTCCTCATCTTTCTTGTAGGCTCCCTTCAGGTACAATTAGGGCACTATGAAACCTTCTCTTTTCCAGGCTTAACATACCCAATTCTCTTAGCCTTTCCTCACAGGAGAGTTGCTCCATCCCTCTAATCAACTTGGTGGCCTCCTCTGGACTTGCTCCAACAGGTCTATGTTCTTCCTATTCTAGGGACCACAGACCGAGATGCAGTACTACAGAGGATCTGCAGTAAGGGAGAGTTTATCCACCTTGGATTGGGATGACTCCCAAGGTGACTTCTTGAGTTTGAGAGCCCTCACCTCTTTGGATTCGATATTATATTTTCTGGGTTACCCTTTCTAAAATGTTGAGGAGACTTGAGTCAATTTTGTAGGACCAATTCCATATGACATCACAAATCAGTATTCAAATGGATAATTGGTTTATCTGGTTTAACAGCTTTATAAAATAATTCTCACTTGAATATATAGTTTCAGTTTTGTAAGCCTCTGAGAAACCATTCTCAGTGAAGTATGTTATCTTATGAACCATATAACCTCAGCCTTATCATTTTTCCATATAAGTTGTTCCTACTAGATGCGCTTATTGAGAACTGCTTCAGTGACATCCTTTCTCACTTTTCCTCCAGTTTTCATAGAATCATAGCATATTCTGAGTTGGAAGGGACCCACTAAGATCAGCAAATTCCAACTCCTGACCCTGAATAAGGCAGCCCCAAGAGCCACACCTTGTGCCTGGAATTGTTGTCCAAATGCTTCTTGAATTCTGTCAGGCTTTCTGCTGTGACCGCTTCCCTGGAGAGCCTGTTCCAATGCCCAACAACCCTCTGGGTGAAACACCTTTCTCGATTAACCAACTTAAATCTCCTCTGATACACAGCCACTCCTCATATGGCTTCTACTCTAGACTCTTCACCATCTCCATAGCTCTCTTTTAGATGCTCTCTTAACAGTTTTATGTCTTTTTTATATTGCAGTGCCCCAAACTGCACACACTATTCAAGGTGAGGCTGCACCAGTGCACAGTAGTGTGGGACAATCACCTTCTTTGACTGGCTGGTGATTCATTCAAGAATAATCTTTGTTTAGAAATAGACCTGCAAGGCAGCATGCTGAAGTGATATCTCTTTAAGGAAGGTAGTGATCTCCTGCAATAAAAGTGTGGCTTGATACAATAGTCTGCACAGGAAGTAATTTGTTAGTGTACATACGGTATTCAGAACTGTAGAACTTGGGAAACTCAAAGTTATACCTATGGAGTATTATTCATAGATTTCAAGTTGAGAATTTAAGTAAATGAAGAAATAGAGCAAGCCTACATCCAGAAAGTTTTCAGGCTACGTGTGCTGGCAAAAAATTACATACATCTCCACTTCCAGCTTACCTGGACCCAAGCAGTTGTGGACAATTTTCAGACTGGGACTCTCTAAAGGGAAACAGGGAATTGAATCCAACTGACACTGTAGAAAAATACAACCTGATGGCCACAAAAGAAGTCCAAGATGGAGGAAATAGAACATACTTTCTTTGATAGACCATACAGTGATGAAGTCTCAGAAAAATCATCCAACTCCTCCCTATTTTCTGTAAGGGGAAAGGGAAGATGTAGATCTGCTTACATCTTAGCTCCGGGATACCTGGGAAGCACTAAAAACACCCTTCTAACAATTGTCACATTTGCAAACACTTGTATGTCCAAATGGATCCTACTTGGGCATTATTGTCATAGCTTTTTGGAGTCTTAGCAACACTTTTAGTTGCTAATTGTGGACAATGTGAAACAACTATTTTCAGTTTCAAACTAATAAAGCAAACTTTGGAAAATACTGTAGATGACACCCTGGAACTATAAACCACATACTCTATATATTTAGATTTTGTTCTGTAAGTGGCTTACTATATGACTGTTTAATCAATTTTAAATAATAGCATCATTTTTCTAAATAATAAATCATAGTTTAGAACTCATGTTTCACACTGTGTTGTGGTGCATTTATAGCGAAGCATTATTAACCACATTTTTTGCATAATCACATTACTTCATGTTATGTGACTGACAAGACTTAGATTTTTCTTACATCTTCCTGGTTTCAAATGCATGGATATTCTGCAGTCATTATGCTCTTTCAGATTCTTTTTTGTATGCTTCCCACTGTGACACATGAGTTTCACACACCATTACTCAATTAAAAGCTGGCATAAAAAAATTATTATATTTAGCCCTGAATCACTTAGATGGAGTTTTGGAATCCAAGCATAAATGTCTGTGAATTTCATGAACACAATGGATGCCTCCTTCTTTAGTAAAAGATTATTTCTAAAAAATTCAGAAAACCAGTAAATCCAGTTAATTATATGAACCGACAGTATAGAGTTCAACCAAGGAATGCATCGATGTTTGTTGTGTCTAATAAAGTGAGCCTGACAAAGTGTTTCCTGAGACATAAAAAAAGTCAGCAAAGAAAACTGTTTTTCTGAAAGAAGGCAACAACAGAGTAATCCAAGAGCTGTAGCAGCAAAATCACTTTATTACAGCAGTTTGGTGGTCTAAATACCATATAGTAGTTATCTCCCATTCTCTGCAGGGCTGTCACAGATGTCAAGGACATGAGAAAAATGAGGATGAGAATACTTTATCCTCCAGTTAAAAGCAAAGAATTCAGATGAAGAACTTCTCATGTTAGCCACTGTGCATTTTTATATTCATAGAGAGATTTAGATCAACACAAATTAGGAAAACTGTGACTGAAAAAAATTCCTAGGGAAGTAAACTTTTTAATTTCTTTTTTGTGGTTAGATTTTTTCTATTACCCTCATTCAAGTATAATTACTATATGTCTGAAAGAAACATAGTTGAGTTTTTAGTGACATATACATTCAAGAAACCAACAGTATGAGAAAAGTGTCTTGCCCTGTAAAAAGAAACTGCTATCATATAAAGGAAACCTCTTCTAAAAAGAAAAATATTAAATTATTCTTTCTAGCTTCTTCAGTTTAAAATAAGCAATTATGCTTTGCATGTTGTAAAACTACAAATCAAATGACACCAGCAGGGGAGTGAAACTTGGAGGCGTAAACATGGGAAGAAAGATAAGATTTCAGCTGAGATTTCAAATTAAATTAAGAGGAGAAGCAGAGGTATGTTGTTTCAGATGCCAAAAACAGCAGAAGAGAAAGTTTTTGCACCAGATTGTGCAGAAAATGACGGAGGCCAAAACTGGATGAGTAGGGGATAAAATGATGAGAAGTTAAGTATTATAGAATAGTTCTAAGTAACATAGCAAGTATCAGTAAGATAACAAGTTTTTGTATGAATGTTCTTTTTTCAAAAATCTCATTTTAAAGACTTAAAAAATAAAATAATGAAAAATATTTTTTAAAAGCTGAGAAAATACCCAAAACATACACATCAGTTTAAAAGAAAAGCAATAAACCAGATAGTAGCATGATATATCTGTATGTTATTTTTCCATTTTAAATGTGGAATGATTCCTTTTGGGCTGTAAAATTGTTAGCTGGCAGAATATGCCAAAGTACATCGAAAAATCAACATCTCATGTGAACAGAAATTTGTATTGGATAGATACTAATGGCATATCTCTGAACAAAGACACATGTGGAAAACATGTATTTAGTCTTCTCCCTATAACAGCCTTGGTATATTATCTTTCCATTTAGATAATTTCCCATTGGCCTTTTCCTGCCAGAACTCTGTTCTGGAACCCAGCATTTATTTCCAAAATATTTTTGATTTACATAGTTATTCTTTTAAGGCTAACAAAGCAGAAAGTTGACTTTTGAACTACCTCAGCAGTGCTGTCTCTTCTCTATCTAGGATCAGTGCTGATTTAGCTGTCTATAGCTGGATCAGTTACTGTCAGTCAAATTAAGTTCCTGAGTGTCATACTAACTATTGTAAAATATGGTAATTTTTCCCCCAGTGCTTTATTTCTTCCAAAGCTATGCCATTAGCAGTATCACTTGCGAGTGTAAAATGGAGTGTTGATTCCAGGAGCCCTGAAGTGAATCATGAGGCTAACAGAAGTGTTTAGAATGTCTGTTACAGAAGCAGATACCTGCTTGGCTCCCAGTTTTACCAGGGTTCAGAAAGAAAACATGTACACCAACAAATTTAAAATCCTTTTCCCTGCATTTCTTCCCCTTCTCATCCCCTCAGCCAGTTTTAGTATTTTCCAGGCTCCTTATCATAGTCAATATACCAATTTTATTTTCCAATTGTACAACATTTTATTAGGAAAGATAATATTAACACTTAATACTTAATTTGCCTTTGCGTTTGGAACAATACTGTTTCTCAACAGAAGTTCATTTTTAAGGACATTTTAGTATGAATCCAGAATGGTAGTTCACTTCATTGCATTAAAAAGGAGTTAATCACTCCAAAAGAGAAGAAACCAAGTAGAAAAATAGAAGAAGGTAGCATATGTATAGAAATATGTCTTTCCTGTTAATCAATGTCTAATTATGAGAACTTAATAAGAGAAACCAAAACATTATTTTAATTTGGATGAGAAAGAGCTTTCACATTTGTTGGTGAGGTTTTTTGTCTTCCTGAGAAAACCTGAAAGAAGTGATGACAAATTTTAGACTGAAGAACAGCAAGTCCAGCTTGCATTTGTGGGCTGATTATTAGGCATATTTCGTTAAGAGGTGAGGAGAGAAATAAAACAAGTTCATCACACTGTTACAAGAATTTTCTTTGATGTAACCACTTGAAATTATTTTCTAGTTCTGATAAGACTGATAACAAGACATCATCTTTACCATTGCATCTTGTAGTTTTTGCCCAAATTTTGCTCTTAACTGGCTTTTAGCCAACTCATGATACTCAACAACTATTCTTGAAGAAACTGTGAGGGGATGTAAACTAGATGAGAAATTGACAGCACTGTGGGTCTTGGAAGGGGTCAAAAGAGGCTTGAAGTCTGCCTTGCAGCAATCTGTGAATTTGTCAAATGAAAAATACGTAGTAATTAAATGTTGCATTACAAAAGGAAAGCATTATAGTTAAATTTAAAGAATTTGTGAAACACTTGAAGTGATCAGGTACAAAATTACTGTCAATTAAATGGCCCTGTAAAAGTCATATTAAAGGAGTAAAAATAATGATGAATTAAAAGAAGTATCTCAGAAGTTTACAGGCAATGCCCAGTTCTTCTATAAGTATGTTATTAGCACTTCCAAAATGGCTTAGTACCTCAAATCAGTAAGTGGCACTGTTTGTAGTAAATCATATTTATCTGTGCCCTAGATAACACAACTGTATTTTCTTTCAAATTACTTTTCCTTTTACACTATGACATTGCTGAGCTTCTTAGTTGAGGGATACTTGCCCATAAAATGAAAATGTTTAGTATTTTAACAATGAAACAATGATAAAAATACTAAACCAACTACTGTACTAACTACTGGTAGAGTGATGTGTCTCTCTGTTTTATAGATATTAATGGCATTGACATTGAAAACTCCAATGGTCACACACAGATTTTGTCACATTAACTCATTTCTCCTCTCTGTAAAATAATCTTATAATAATATTGGGTTTACTTCCATTGGCCCCTGGTCTTTATTGTTCAATGAATGTGCAGGAGATTTGATTTTTACCATGGGAACCCCAAGTTATTCTGTGACTGCTGAAGCATCAAGAAATAACAACATTTCTTACATATTTTGCAGGTGGCTTAAAAGAAAACCTTGTATTTAAACACTTAATTAAAAAACTACTAGCATTTGCCACACAACCCAACAGTATTGCAGGAGTGCCTTAGAGAGTAAGGAAATGTTTAAGAGTAACTGTTTAAGAGAAATAAGGAACTGAATCAATGTCCAGAAGGTAAAGGAGAGATGATATTCGTAACTTACATATTGAATTATAAATTCTTATAAATTCTGTAACAAATGAACACTTTGTAGTAAGAACTGAAGGACAGAGTCACTGAAATGAAGGAAGTTTCACTTAGGCTCAGCAAATGCCAGATTTATAAAGAAAAGAACTTGAAAAACCATTTATACAAATACTTGATTTCTGAATAGAACTCTTTTTTGTAGAGAAGGCATTGCAATGTCTTCCTTGTTTTCCAGCAGGTGTCTTGCGTACAAAAGGTGAGTTGAGATGAGTGGATTTAAAATTACTAAAAATTTAGTTCCAATATGGAGTAATGTCCCCGTGGTTAAAATTGTGCTTAAATAAACACCAGTTTGGATGGCAGATTATATAAAAAAGATATCTCACCCTTTTCTAAACTGGAGAAGAGAAATAGCTGTTATATTAGTCTAGAGAAGGCACCAAAATACCCAGATTCACTTTCTAAGTAAGGTAATATCACATTTAAAATATTTTAAGTATCTCCGCTTATTAAAATATGCAAGGCTGTAAATACCTAGTTGGTATGGTTGGAACAGTTTCCTCCAGCATCAGTGTATCATATGATATTTTTAAAAATAAATGAACCTCTCTGACTTTAATACCTTCGGCATAAAACTTAAGTTTGTAAAGGTCCCCAAGTGATGATCTAGTTCAGCTCCTTGAACTAATCAGGATCAAATTTTTATATGAATTCCTTGACAAAAAATGTATATTCTTTTGTATCTCATTTCCTTGTTACAAAAAAAAAAGAAAAAAAGTAAGAAGAAGAGTAATACCCACTCAACTGATTGTTAATCAATAAAACATAAGAATGGCCAGAATGAGGCACACCTAGGCCCAGAGAGTAATTCAATCAGAATCAATAAGCATGTGTTTAATTAAAAGGAGATGTTCAAGGCCAGGCTGGATGGAGCTCTGAGCAACTTGGTCTAGTGAAAGGTGTCCCTGCCCATGGCAATGGGGTTGGAACTACATGACTTATAAGATCCTTTCCAACCCAAACCGTTCTATGACTCTATGAAAAAGGAAGAATATGGAGAATATACATGATCCACTTTAACTTTTTCCCAGAGTCCTACTAGCTTAAGTTCAGGAATTTCCCTGTATTTATAAAAAAACAAATATGTCTGCAACATCCTCCAGATACAAATTCTTGTCTTTTATTAAAAAAAATGTGGGTGGTTTTTTGAACCTGACTTATATCAGTTTCATTTATTATCCTTTAGTTTTTGTATATGAAGAGACAGTAAATTATCTTCCCTTATAGACTTTTGCCAAGCCAGTCATGATTTGCAAATTTTTAGCTTATTTTCCTTGTTTTTCTCTCTACACCTCATGGATCCCAGCCTATCTATCATTCCCAGTATGGAAGACATTCCACAACTTTGATCATCAGATTTTGTAAATGTTTGTGAAGCACTCAGTACTGCAGGGTTGATCACTATTAAAAAAAAGATATGAAGAAATAAATAATTCTGTCTTCAGGGCAGGATTTGAATAATCTTCAGTGAAGAAGTCTGGGTGCAGACTATTAAACAAGATGAAGGCTAAAAGAGGGAAAACTGCTCATTAGCGAGAACTGTCTGCTTCTACACTGAATGAGGCAGGGATTTGTAGGATAGAAAAAGCATATCCTTATGTCATAGACCTAAAAATGTAATACAGCATTGACAAAAAGGGATAGAGACAATCTTGATTCTGGTATTTGTACGCTTCTGTGTGTTTGCCATTATGAGCTAAATAATAGACTGTAAACCTTTTTTTTCACTGTATGTAAAAGATTAGGAGAGAATAGAATGTTGCAACTTTGACATAAACAGAAAGAAACACAGATGAGCGGTGAATTTCACCTGATAGTATTGCAGAACATTATAGCAGACTTTCAGAGAGTGATATATATATTTATTGCAGATTATGTTATTATTTAAAGGATGGCAAGAAGAGATTTTTTTTCACACTGACGATTCTCCTTTTGTTCCTGTTTCCCACCCCATTACTTACACATTTCAGTATAAGAGGAACAGATAGGAAAGACAGGAGAAAAGGATGAGGATGATATGTCTTCTTTTGGTAGGAGAAGTGCCAGCAGAGGTAAAGAATTGTGAAAGGTATTGTGCTATGAAGCTATTTTCACTCCTCACATACAGGCACAGAGCATATGAGAATGTCTTCTGAAAGAAAAGCATGTTCTTAGGACCATTTTAGAGGTGAATAGGAAAATAAAGCAATAACTGAAGTACAGGTATATCTGCAGTTCCTAAGTTTCATAATACCAGGATTTTCAGGTAGATTTTCACAACTCAGTGTCGTGATTTAATTTTTGCTTTCCCACACAATTTTTCCAAATTTTACAGACTTGTACAGATATTTTTTAATTAAATAGTATAAATGGTATACACACAGATTATATTTTAAAAGTTTCCAAAAGAGATTAATTGTAGTGACTCATTGTACCAGCAAATCACTGCAAAATAGGCCAAATAATATACATCTTCCTTATTGAGAACATTAGATTTTTTCAAAGGCTTTTTTTGGTATTTTGGAGGGTTTTGGGGGGCGTTGTTGTTGTTGTTTGTTTAGCTTTCTTGTTTGGTTTTTTGGGGTTTTTTTGTTTTGGTTTGTTGTTTGGGAGTTTTTGGTGTGTCTTTTTGAATTTTAGTTTGTTTGTTTAATAAACAAAAATAAATTGTCTGCAAACGTAGTTTTGTCTCATTTATTCTTGTCAGGACTAAAGTGGAATTTTTCTGATATTGCATTTCTCTGTATTTTTTACTCTGGCAGTTCTGTTCCTTTTGTGCCTCTCTCCTTGAAAGAATGATGCTTTTCTCCAGAAGCTGTGGATCTGCAATGAAAATAAAATAGTATCTTTTTTCTTGGTTGATTGGTTGGGTTTTTTTCCTTCAGAAAAGAGACTGGAGATTTTTAGGATACTATGGAAATTTTTGAGCAGTTTTATATCATATGAATGATAAAGAATTCCAGAAGGATTTAAAAAAAATTGAGTAAGCAAAAAGTGGCAAGGAAGCTTTAGCATGGGTAAATGTAAAGTAACATATCAAGGAAAATATATTTACATCTCAGGAAAGATATCCTGAAGACAGTTTTTACATTCCACTGAAATCATCGCTAAAATGTCCAATAACAACTCAAAAGTAAAAAATGTTAGGCATGATGAAGAGGGTATATGCAAGTGTCCACTTCCCCATTTCTGTGAACATCACCATTTCTTCGATATGGGAAAAATAAGGTCGTTATTAATCAAATCCTACTACATTAAAACTTTTAGATCTTCATGGCTGTGAAGGCAGACAATACCAGTGGGTTTAAGAATGGATGAGATTCATGGACAATAAGGCCAAAAAAGGGAAGTGGATACCTGCCATCTGCTCTGTCCAGTGATGGCAGATGTCAGGAAATGAAAAATCATAGAATCATAGAATGACTTGTATTGGAAGGAACTTTAGAGATCACCAAGTTCCAAACCCCTTGCCGTAGACAGGTGCACCTTTTTCTAGACCAGGTTCTCACAGCCCCATCCAACCTGGCCTTGAACACTTCCAGGGATGGGGCATCCACAACATATCTGGGCAACCTGTTCTTGTGCCTCATCACTCTCACAGTGAAGAACTTATATGTAATCTAAACTTACTCTATTTCAGTTTGAAGCCATTCCCCCTTGTCCTGTCACTAAATGCTTCTGTAAATAGTCTCCATCATTCTTCTAAACACACTTTAGGTACTGGAAGGCTGCAATTAGGGCACCCTGAGACCTTTGCCTTTCCAGGCTGAACAATCCCAGTTCTCTCAGCCTTTCCTCCTGGGAGAGGTGCTCCATCCCACTAATGAACTTGGTGACCCCCTTTGGATTCTCTCCAACAGGTCCATGTCCTTGACACTGGAGTAACTGGATGCACTTACTCCAGGTAGAGTCTCACAAGAGTGGAGCAGAGGGGCAGAATCCCTCCCTGTGGGTCCTGCTGCCCATGCTGCCTTTAATGTAGCCCAGGATACAATTGTCTTTCTGGGCTGCAACAACACTTTGCCAGCTCATGTCCAGCCTCTCATCCACCAGCACCCCCAAGTTCTCCTCAGCAGGGCTGCTCTTGAACTGTTCATTCCCCAGCCTGGATTGATACTGGGAGCCGCCCTGACTCAGGTGCAGCACCTTGCATTTACTACTGTTAAATCTCATGAGATTCCCATGGGGCCACTTCTCAAACTTGTTCCAGTCCCTCTGGAAGTCCACCTACCCTTCAGGTGTGAAAACTGCACCAGACAGCTTGGTCCTAACTTTTTTAATCCTTTGGGATCAAGGGAGAGTTTTGCTTAAATGTTTTTTAAAGCTGATTAAACCATCTTCATGGTTCTATGAGCACATTTAATCTAAAGTATTAGTATGGGCTGGATAATGTAAAATTATAAGTAGTGAAGTACAGTGAGGCAAAATACAGTCCCAAAACTGTATTCAGACACTGTTCTTCTTTCTAACTCTTTAGGCAAACACTATTTTTTTCTGGAAGTCTCATTACTTAAATTATTTTGAAGTAGGTATCTGGTAAAGACAGAGCACGCTGTACTCTACTACTAAGCAAATATTTATCACATAACATGTAAATATGTCATACCAATGTTTCCATAAGTAATAGCAGATACTACTAAAGGACAAACACATGTGTGGACAGGTTTGCATCATCAACAGTATGATGAAGATGACAATTTTTCCTTTCCTAAAAAAAGCTATTAAAAACCGTAATCTTTCTGTGTTTCATGAAGACAGCCAAAGCTCAATTCACAGCCATCCATGAAAACACAAGTGTCATCTCTAGATTGGGTATCTGAAAGTAACCTGTGACTGAAGAGGTTATTGGGAAGTAAGTGGAAGCTATAGCATAATTTAAATTTAGCTGTCTTATCTGAAATATTATGTAGTCTTGCTTCTAGGTCTTCCTAGAAACCTAGATTCTCCTAACTATGCTTCTGACACCTCAATTCACTGAGTGTTTTAAAACCTAAATAACATTTTTTATTTCTTTTTTTTTCATTTTCTTTTAATCTGAAAATTGGTCTGTAATAACTGTCAGACCAAAAGGGCAAAGTAGAAATAGCAGACACCGTGCCAATCAAGCATATTATTTTATAATTATTTCTTTACCTTTTTAAAAATTATCTATTTATCTTTTTCCAAAAACTAGAGATACAGATGAAATTATATATTTTGCACAGGTTTCATTAAATGCAATTTTCAAACTCTTTTCTATCATATTTATAAGCTCTTTTCTTGGCTACTATTCAACAATGTTTTCTATCAAATCAATATTTTTCATAGTTTTCTCTTGTCCTTACTGAATGCATGAAAGAAATGCCTGAATACTATTCTTCGACAATGGTTGCTGATTTATAAGGTATTCATGATCAGTGATGATGAGAAATGGCATGTTTGAAAGTGAACAGGAACATGTCCATTCACGTGGAACAGAGACAAAAACTCCTAGGACGCAGTATCAAAATTATTGAGAATATTGTCAACATTCACTTCAGTTGAACATAAAAGGCTGAAATTTCTGTGCCAGGGAGACCTTAACCAGAGGATCCTCAAATAAAATACATTGCCTTACACAGAGATGAGTTAGGTTTTGTTGGCGTCATTTTAACACCACAAATTTATAACCAATTTGTAACACAATGTGTAGACAGTGAGATTAGAAAATATTGCCCTCAGTAGGACTATGAAAGTATTTTATCACTCCTTGTGCTATCCTGCATTGGACATGTAGCTGTTGTATGTAGTTACAGAAACCAAGGTACGGTCTCCATAAAATTGCTGAGGAAAATCCATTCTTGCACAAAAACTCACACTTTTTTAAATTACAAAAGCAAAGAAAAAAGTAATTGAATATCCATTGTAAAAATACTTTTATTGCTGTTCTGATTTAAAATTCTTAAGCATTAATCAGAATGTTTAAAGCCCCTGCAGTTTCTCTTTATTCAGTTTGACAGCCACCCTTATGCATCTGCTCACAATGGTAAATGTACAAATAACAGTTCAACTTCTTTTTTTTTGAATTATCAAGGCCATTGTTTGACAATGTGATTTAAATGAAATTTCAAAATAATAAGTTTTATTTTAAAAGTCAAAGACTGATGCAGTGTTTCAAGGGGATATATAAATCCTGTCTTGGCCTTAAGGAAAGCATCTAGGAATCTGTGGGAGGGTGAATCTTTGCTTTATCAATTCCAGCCACTTCCCTGTTCTTTATATCTATGTTTTTGGTGGAGGGAGTGTATGCCGAGAATCCTATAGAAAACAGCTCTGTACTGTTTTCAGTATTCCCTGTGTTTATCAGAAGACCACAAGGCAATCCCACCAGCCATAGCAGTTATAATGATCTTTGATATGTCCCCTGCTTCCTAGCTAGTTCATGGTCCAGAGAGTATACACATTTGCAGGAAAATTATGGTACTTTGAAATATGCTAATACAAATATTTTGAACACATCTATGATTTACCTACTTTAATCCTGTTCAAGTAAAAATTAACTGGTTTCTAAAAGAGGAAGTGGATTTTCAAATATGTAAAAATTATTTAAAATATATATTTATTATACAGGTGTAAACATAGAGAGAGTGGAAAAATCCTTCTAAGTGTTATTGAGAAATTAAATAGACACTTTTCTTTGTATTACTGGTTTAAAATCGGGATATCTAGAAAGCCTCCAAGGCCATAATCTCTGTTTAGCAGCCCCTCCTACTGTTACAGGTTGAACTTATATCACTCTAACTATTCATTTTAGTGGCCTTTGTAATGTTCTCTGATTCTAACACCAAAGCAAATACTATAAGAAATGAAACTGTATAATAATCTTATTTAAGTGTAATTTGAACCTTTTAATCCTTTTAAGTGACAGAATGGAAATATACAATATACAAGGTGTTTTTGAAGAGCAGAAATATTTGCAGCTGCCTAAGAGCTTGGATTTTCATAGCAGCACACTAAAGTAAAATTTTATTTACCTTAAGAGGAAGGGGCAACAGTTTTTCTGTGATCACAAAGAAAAAATAAAACTATAAGGCATGGAGCTTGTAACAGTGTACAACAAAAGGAAAAATATAATGAAGAAGAGGCCAAAGATCTTTTATCATTTTGTATCTTCTATTTTTCATGTTTTTAACACTGGGTACCTGCCAGATATGAAAGTTGAATTAAGTGGCAAATGAACTACTTAGAGATTTTACTCTGAGCATATACAGTGACACTAAGATCACATATATAAATCACATCCTTAAAGTTCAAATAATGATAACAAGTCTGAGAAACTGAGAAAATAATGTTTTTTCACGTTGGATTTGCAGTGACAATTGTATTTGTATGTATCATATTTAAAAGTGAATTTTTAAGAGGAAGCCTTATTGCACATATTTGGCATTTCTTTGTCATCTATCTTTTCTTTATGCAAACAACCTGCATGACTGAAAGGAATTACGATGTTATGAACACAAAAGAAATCTTCTTAAACTTTTTTTTTTTTTTGCAAACTCAGTAATCAGAAAGGTTTAAATATCTAAACTGTTTATTGAAGCTCTTCATGGAAGTAATTTTGGAAATATCTCAGTGAAAGTTTGAAATGTCATGGACAAATGATGAAGTAGGTCTTGGCAATCAATGTTCCTGCCAGAAGTGTAGACTGTCCTCTTGTATGCATGGTAGGCACATCTGCAGGAGCTATCTCCTGTGGCAAAGTATTTTCATGTAGAGTACTGCTTCCAGTTAAATACGGGCCTGACCGTTCCTGGTACTTTAGTTAAAGACGTGTTTAAAACATGAATGTTTTCCTTAGTCTTCTTTGCTTTTAAGAAAAACATTATGACATTTAAAAATATTTAAAAATATTAAATAACTCATTGTCAAAACAGGCTGTGAATTTCCATTTTTGTTTTTGAAAAGTTCGGGGTTACTTGTTTAGTGAGAAAGTTGGTCATGGCTTCCTATATGTCTCACACTTTTGTGAAAAGGGGAAATATGTGGCACTATGAACAACCATTCATTGAACTGCAATTTTAAAGGTTGAATTGTAGTTCTCAGCATTGATCACAGCCAAAAATCTAGTTAGTAAGAGGTTGTATAGTACCTTAATAGTCACTTTTTATAGTAATTGAATTAGTGGTGTATAAATGTTGTTTTCAAGAGTTTTCAAATTAAGTTAGACTTTGTTGCTATCACTGTACATGTCTTTTCCAGATCAGCTTAAAGTGAAATTTCATCAAAAAAATACATTTATAATTTTTTGTATAAGATTCACTGAACAATCTCTGACCATAAAACATTATGTTCATTGTTTTCACATCAGTTTTATTATTTAGGTAAAAGATTTTTGGAAAAGTCTTTATGACTGAGCGTCTATTATTACAAGTACGTTCATATTTCAAAGTAAGTCATGAGTCCATTATGAGAAAAACAAATATTTTTAATCAAAACCCCCCTTTAAAAATGGTCAATCTAAACTTTTAAAACTATAGTAAAGTATTGCTGTAGGACATGAACTATTCTCAAGAAATCTTTGTATCTGACTTTCCAACAGAGGAATTCAAACTTCAATTCTAATTAACACCTCCACCTTTGTCAAGGCTATTTGTCAGAAATAATGTAGAGCTAATGTCTCTAAACGGAGTAATGTTTGATGCACAATTTTACTGACATTTCTTTGGCATAACACATGTATTTTATCACTCAGGAATAGTATCTTCATTTTTAATTGATGCTGACAAAAAGAAAGTATCAATATTCTCCATGCCCATAGCAGTTTCTGGTATTTTGATTTTATATGGAAAAAGCATTTATCAAACTACATGAAAAATACTTTTTTTTTGTCAATAAAGCTCTCAGATTTTGTTTTTGCTTATAGAATGACATGAGTGCTAGTAATAGTAGTTATTATGGCCATTGCCCTCCGAAAGCATATGGCATATATTTTCAGACTTGTTTTGGTTATCTGACAGTCTGGATTGTAAATGAGGCACCCTGCTTTAATAAAGCTGCCTTACATGTGCTCTACAGCACACCTCCCCATGCTTCCCACTCTGTGTTTGCTGGCTTGGCCTTCAACGCCTCTGTTCTTCTGGTCCCGAGTTTTTCAAGAACAAAGCCTAATTGCTAATCATGCCAGATTGTCATTAATTATGTAATAAGAACAAACGAGTATCAAAAACTAGGATAAAGCCACAAAATTTGCTTGAATTTATATACCATTTGAACATTTGTTTTCAAAGGAGGAAAGTAGTTGCATTTATTACGTTGTTTCACAAGCTCTTGCTTTGTTACAGTATAAAATGCAGCAATTAAATATGAGCAATTTTCAGGTGCCTTTTTAAGAAGTAAAATGTAATGTAAGATTTTTTTTCAGTCTTTCAACCAGTAAATTGACTTGATGGGCATGAAAGAAGCCAGTTTGTTGCTAATATAAGACTTTCTGCATCAAGTCTTTGACCTACTTTAGAATTTTTAAAGCTATTTCAACAGACATTTCAAATATTATTCACTAGACAGAAGTTTAATTCCCCTATTCTCCACAGCTTGTTTGATCAATAAACTGATGCAAATTACTCCTAACAAATTGCAAATAACTCCCAATAAATGATTCTTTTAAGCTTTACTCTGCATTATATCAAAGAGCTTCTTATTTGCTTTTTCATTTATGGTTCTTTCGCAATCCAATTTCTTTAATACTCAAAAGTCAAATCGATTTTTACTAATTCACCTTTTTTTGTCAATTGCATTTGGTACACTACATTAAATAGTCTGCTTTCAATAATCTATAGTCTCCTAACCCTACCATAATATTGATCTTATGCAGTACTTTATTCCAGAAAATCTCACTTAGCTAGGATTTGTACTTTCTCATACTAGCAGGTCTGTGGCCCAGACCTTGAAAATGATATAGTTAATTGATTCATACAGAAATTAAAACAGAAATTTAAAATAATCAATATAAGAGTTGGTAGATTTTTTTTTTTAATTCAGCATCTTTGTATTTTAACTGATTCTCTAATTTACAAATCTATACCATTTTCTTGATGGTATCATGGTTATACAATGAAAGTAACAGTACACTGATACAGTAATAATAAATAATAGAATTATTATGTATTTCAGCTTTATAGGCAGCAAAACTCATTGAAATCCTCCTTCAAGATCAGAAAAATCTCTGTCTAACCTTGCTATGTTACTGGTAGTGTATGAATTTATATGAATCCATTAAAAGAAAAAAGTCTTTAGAGTGATTAAGGAATAAGAAATCTGCTTCTATGAGGACATACTGTAATTTTTTAGGCTCTACAGATAAGCTTTTTCTGCTTGAAGGTGGGCTCATTCCTTTTTGCCTTGTGAATAGAAATGCAATATTTGCTCAGAATACCAGTACCACTCTGCTAGAACTCTTTTGGAATATCTCTGGCAATCATTAATATTCTCAGAGTGGGCCAGACTGAGAATATTAGCCTCATGTAAATTTTTTGCATGTATAAATGATATATTGATTTATTGGAGAACCATTTATTTTATTGAGCAGAAAATTTTAATTTAAAAAAAAAAAAAGCTAACTAGTTTAGGAAAGACTCAGATCACACAAGAATTACACAGCAGTTTGCAAATTGCAGATCTGAAAAGTTCAAGTATACTTTTGTCTGATTATATTAGTAGAATCTATTTCTCCCAAATCACTATACTGGATTACTAACCCAGTTTGTTGAGGAACACTCCAGTATCTGTTATTTTTTAATCCTGAATTCTGTTCCATGGTATGAGGGGCATCTAATGTTACTGCAATTGACTTTTTTATCCTGTAATAACTCTGAGAATCAGGTAACTATTAAAGACTAATTTATATGCTACAGTCCAAATATTATTATGAAGTTTAGAAACTCAACAGAATGAAATTAAGCCCTGCTTATTACTACTGAAAGTTAAATTAACTCCCAGGAGGTTTTCTCTCTCATTTAACTCAAATGGTTCCAGAAAGCTTATACAGCTATTGTAGCTGGAATGTAATTCTTTGGCAAGACTGTTTTCTTGTCTTTTGCTTCCATGGACAAGAATGAAAAATCCCCTTTCTGCTAAGCATTCCATTTAGTTTGAAAACATTTTGTCAAGGGTTTTCCTAATATAGAGACATAGTATTTAAACAAGTGGGATTCCAAAACTTAGTGCATAAAACTATTCAATGCATAGATACATTATTTTAGAGCAAACCTTGCAACAAAAGTCTCAATAACACATAAAATTTTACATTGTAGAAGTACATTTAGAACAGAAATGCAGATTAGTCTAAGAAATTACACTAACGAGAATGGCCTCCAGGACAGTTACTAAATCTTAATTCAAGATCTGAAAAAACTTGCAGTATTTTAACTAACCTCATAATGATTAAAAGTCCAAACTTCTGAGGAAATTGTGAAATCAAGACTTATGCCTCCAGTTCTAGAATTTGTGTGTGCTGCAGTAAACAGAACTATAAAAGAGCTTTCTCACTTTACAATTGCAATGACAGAATGTAGATAGCTGGAAAGCTATATTCATTTATATTCCAATACTATGGATGTTTAGGATCTTTCTAGAAACCAGAAATAAAAGGAATTCAGTGAGTTTTGTTTCTTTTTATCCTAGTGAATTAATGTTTAGAGAAATAGGGAGCAGAGGAATGGTTGCATATTAAAGTTTGTGGGAGAAAATATCAACTCCAGACAAAAATGCGAAGCAACTTTCTAGATATTTATGCTCTTCTAGATATTGATGCTGTACCAGCAGTGCTCTGTGTATTTGAAAAGTCACAACAAATCTACAAAAAAGAGGAATTGTTTCAAACTGCATGTTATTCCAAAGCAAGCATGGTCTACAGTAAATCATGGCATATTCCTCACAGGATGTAGGAGAAACTCTGTTGTTTAAGTATCTCTGATCTACATAGCTTTCCCATCTTACCTTACAAACCATGAAACAGGGTTGGAAGGTCAATGTCTCATGGAAACAGTGCTCAGGAGACATCTTTTGGATGAAGAGGTCAGCAGAAAAGGCCTTACGAAGCCCACTAGCTCTAGGATCTTTATTTGCTTTCATAGTGTGTCTCGTCTAAGTTTAGAGTCACTGATACTGGCATTCTTGAAAGCTTTTGATGAAAAAAAGCCTTATCATAATTGAAGGATGTGGCTTAAGCTCAATGAGTCATCTCAATTCTGTAAAGCATTGCTATTAAATGTCTCATAAAAGTAATTATTCTGAACAGAACATTTTTCAGCGTTCTGTCACTCTTAGCATTGATAGGTAAAAGCATACTTTGGGACAATGAATTATCTTCCAGGAACAATATCAATGAGCCACACAGAAGTATTTCAGCAACAAAAAGTCATCCACACAAGAAAACAATCCCATTCTTAAAACATATTTTGTGAGTTATTAGAACATATTGAGACAAAGGAATGAGTTCGTGGTTTCTTCTCTGTTATTTTAATAATTATGTCTTTTGACTCTGATATTTTAATAATTTAATTTTCATAATATAACATTATGCTTTGCAATATAAAATGTTTATTCAATGTCCAAAGATTCCAATTACAAAAGGCTTAAATGTAATCTGAAACTAGTGTTACCATGACTGTAAAGGTATATGACACTTAGTAAAAGATATTATGAAACTGCAAAGCATCATCATATACAACTTTTTTCAAAATGTCACTAAAATTGTAGGACCAGAATATTTTTTTTCAAAAGAATCACATTCTTGTTTGTTCTGGAAGAAAAGAAAAAAAAAAGAATAATCAGGTCATTCAGTGGCAATTTAGGGCTTCAGCAGTTTCTGAAATCATCCTGCAGAGTCCTAATGGGAAGTATTTGCCAGTTGAAAAGTAGTTATGAATCTGATTGCACCTCTGTGTGTCATTACATAGATCTATTGCAAAACCAAAATGCCTTGTTCCCCGCTTTTCCTGCAACCTGTTTAGCATCAGGAAACAAAGACAAGGATGAACTCTTGCTAATAGAGCACTGTATTCTGTAGGTATGTATATTTCATACATTGCATTAACAAAATACTGGGTAACAGAACCTTTATGCTAAAGTCAGTGTCAAAATTCACTAGGATAAGAATTTCACAAGAGCAGGGATTTCAACTGTTATGTTTCCTGAAAAATAAAGAAATCTTTTAATGACTTTTAGTTGTGTCACACTTATGTTAATGTTATGCAAGCTGAAGATGGGCAAAGTAAATTTATTTATTAATCTGTTGAGGGCAAAAAAAATAAATGTCTCTGCATGATTGTTAGAGGAGATGAGGACTGCTTATATAGGAAAAATGAGGGAATTTTATGGGAGAATGTGTTCATAAGTACTCACAGGATAGTAGACAATGCCCTTCCTAAAATAAGTCTGAATAACTGTGAAAAACTCCAGCTGTCTTTAATATATATAATAAACCCTGTTATACAAATATACATCCTGCTTGACTATGTGCATGCATATGTATTACAAAGGTGCAAATGAAGAATTAATCAGATCCTTAGGACTAATAAAAGAAGTTTTAAGCAGTGTATAAAGTGAGGCAGAAGAAGGGTTTAATGCATGGGGTTTTTTTCCTGTTATATTTTAAAATGTAATTAAAAATGTTTTTGTACAATACAGTACCTATCAAACCTACTATTAGATCCCTTTGAAAAGTTACTGATTACTCCTATAAGTATGAAAGTGCCTGAAAAGTGTCATTATTTTAAAATTTATTTTCCAGGGCCTCAGAAGGAACAAATGCTGTGCTCCCAAATGCTGTAAACCTGCTGCTGTGACCTCATCACAGTCTGCAACTACCTCGAGTGATCAGCATATTAGCAGGTGGCAGGTGCTGATCTCTCTCTGGTGACCAGTGACAGGACGTGAGGAAATGGAATGAACTTGTGTCAGAAGAAGCTGAATTTGGACATTAGGAAAAGATTTTTCACTGAGAGGTTGGTTGGTCACTGGGAGAGCCTATCCAGGGGAGTGGTCACAACACCTAGCCTGACAGAGTTCAAGGAGTATCTGAACAACGCTCTAGTCTTATGGGTTTAGGCGGAGCAGGAAGTTGGACTTGATGACCCTTCTGAGTCCCTTCCAACCTGAGATATTTTATGACTCTATGATTCCATGCCATTTAGGGCATGATGCTTATTCATGATTGCTAAGGAACTTTTTCCTGTTGCATGAAGTTTTTTGGTTTGATTTTCCATATTATACTTGAAAATGGAACATGGAAAATGTAATTTGGAAAATGTGAATTTACTATCCCTGGAAGTGTGTAAAAGGCACATGGATGTGGTACTTGGGGATATAGTTTTATAGTGAACATGGTGGTGCTAGCTAAATGGTTGGATTTCTTAGAGTCTTTTCCAACCTTAATGATTCTATATATGATTCTATATATTTATACAGAACAGTGTTCTCTAATGAAAAGAGTGAAAAGTAATTTTTGACTTTGTAATGATTAAGTGATACCAGTATCTTTTTGTCAGGGCTTAGTCACACATGAAAAATTTGTATGTATGTAGCATATCTATAGTTCCTCCTGTGCATTATTAGTAAGCCTGAGATTTTTAGATTGCTGGGAAAAAAAAAATCCACTAGACATCTGTGGCCATAGAGTGAATGAAACTAAGTCAGAAATGATACCTGTCTGGATTTTTTCTTTTTTTTGAGGAAATAGTTTGCAGTTGTGTAGCAGTTATTAACAGAAGAGAAGGGTTGAATTCATCTGACCTAGCATAAAAGTTGACACAATTTTTAATGCAATTTGCTTTTAAAGATAATAGAATACTACAAGTATGGATGGTGATGCAATTTAGTATACTGTGCTATATGTATCCAAAACAGGTTAAACTAGTCAAAAGCTAAAAGCCTTGGTTAATTATAAAAAGTTCCTGATCAGTTAGCTGTGATGTTACTTTACTAGATGTTTAAAGTTAAGTGAGATTAATCCTGTCCCTTTGGTCTGTTTTGCTTTAAGTCTTAATCACATTATAAACTTTTCCTTTGTATGTGTTTCTACAGGAAAAACACTGCAAAGACTCTGTCCATTTCTCAGACTATCAATAGTACTGAAATGTCCTCTGGCCAGGCACTTCTTACTAAAAAAAAAAAAGAAACCCCAAAAAATACCCAAAAAAAGGTAACCCAATTAGGAAAGCCCAGATAATGTATGAAAATTCTGCTTTAACGCTTGTCAAAAAATGCCTTTCAGAAGCAGAATATGCTAAAGAATAAGAAATGTACAGCAGGAGAAGAATTTTATGTAAAGTCCCTTCCTAAGTACATGCATCAGTTTCTCATTTATAACTCCAGGGCCTCTACTGCAAGAGCATTTCTAATTCATTCCCATTTGTGGAGCCCTTGTTTTTTCTGCTTTCTCAAAATGCAATGTTATCTAATGTTATTCCATGCTGGGATGAAACAGTGACTGTATCAGTAAGGATAACTGCTGAGAAAGAAGAACAAAAGAATTGTATACATCTAATAGTCTAACATTTTCACTGCTGATATGCTGAGCTAGTAAATATGCATCATCTGTCCCTAATGAATTATCTCATGCAGTATTGGTTCCAGCAAATTGTTGTATATGGAAAGATGCTAAGACTGTGCAGAAACTTTTATCAATAAAGTAGACCTGGAAATATATTCTTACTGGCAAAAAAACCACAAAAAACAAACAAACTCAAACTTTTTGTTGAGTTAGTTTTTGCTTGAGTTTGAAATATGTTCTTGATTTCAGCTATTGGGGAATTGGTCTTCTGATCTTACCAGCAGCTGGTTAATATTTTATATGTTTTCCTGGTCTAGGCCAGAATAAAACTAAATTACACTGACAGTGCAAATGATATTTTTGCGCATCACAGATGCACACAACCCATTGACAAGGGCGTTCGACCTAGACTTTAACTTCATGACCATGAGAGTCATGTGGGAATCTTTCCTAATCAAACGTTAGAGCATTTTAGAGTGATAATATTTGGATTGTGAATGGATGCCCTGGATCATAGTTAAAAATTCGCCTATAGAAACAATATCTCATCTGATTTTACATCTAGATTGTACAGAGAAAGCTGTACTAAAAGAACCTGTTTCTGCACTGGAGTCTTGCAGAAGATGAGACAAAGTGAGGACAAATTTCCATAAACTTCTGATAATTCACACAAGTGTCACAAATATACTGTGAATAGGACATCAGGAAAAGGTCCATCATTCTGCCATTCTCTTGAAGAGAGAAGAATGGCTGGAAAGGAGTGTAGCAGAAAGAACCTGGGGTTGTTGGTTGACAGGTGGCTGAACATGAGCCACCACTGTTGGCCAAGAAGGCCAATGGCATCCTGGCCTGTACAGTGTGGTCAGCAGGACCGGGGCAGTCATCGTCCCCCTGCTCAAGTGCTGTGTCCAGTTCTGGGCCCCTCACTTCAGAAAAGACATTGAGGAGCTGGAGCGAGTCCAAAGAAGGGCCATGAAGCTGGAACTGTTTATTCTGGGGAAAAGCAGGCTCAGGCTTTTTATTGCACTCTAAAACTACCTGAAAGGAGGTTGTAGCCAGGTGGGGATCGAATTCTTCTCCCAGGTGACTTGTGACAGGACAAGATGAAATAGCCTCAAGCTGTTCCCGGGAAGGTTCAGACTGGACATCAGAAAAATTTTTTCACTGAAGGGATGGTTAAGTATTGGAATGGAATGTCCAGGGAGGCATTGGAATCACCATCCCTGGAGGTGTTAAGAAACAACTGAATGTAGCACTTATTGGAGAACTACACTTTGAAAATAATGTGATTTTTATTTAGGAAAGTTTACATTTTTAATTTCAGTTATTAAAACCTGCTATGAATATCTTCTGATATAAGTCTCTGTGATCTTGAAGTTATTATATATTTCTTCATTAGGATTTCCTCCTCCTATATGGCAAATAGTGCAAATAAATAAAAAAGAAACCAAATAAAATGGAGATGCAAATTTATAAGTAGTGGCATGTCAAATCCATCAAGTGAACTAGAACATAGAAGTAAAAAATACATCTTGAAACAAACAATAGGATTTAAAAGAAGCCAGCTGTAGCTGAGCTGTTAAATAAATATGGCCCCTGTAAAACTCTTCCTTTCACGACAGCACACTATTAAAATGAATGGTTGATAGGAGTTTGTACAATATGCCATTCTTGTGTATGTTTTATGTTGGATACACCAGAGTAAAAAATCTGCCTTTGGGATAGATTTTTAAAACAATCATTCTGTAATGAGTGATATTATCTTTATCCACTGCACAACAAGTGAACACAAAGATGGTGTTTAGCTAGAGGGGAAAAGTGAAGTTGGATGAATGTGCATTGTCTTAATTATATATCAATCCTCTTAGAGATTTACTTCTCCGCTATTACACTAAAAAAATAGCTTAAGTATCAGCAATACTGTCCCACTTGTTATACAAATCATTTATAAAGACAATAGATGAAGCAAAAGAAATGGTTACCCACTTTAAACCCTGAGGATTATGCAACCTTTATTTTTTTATCTGAAAGGTGCTCTTTAAGTCTGGAGATCTATTATCGTTGAGCCAGAAAGGCCACAGGTGAATGGCACAAGTGACTTGCTCATCCTCCAGGCAATGAACATATTACCTGTCCTTGTCTTTTAGACTCTACATAGCAGAAAACAGATTACTAAACTGTTTTAAAATGAAATCTTTTTCTTGATCTTCTTATTGATTATTTTGGTCATTCAGTCCATAATTTGGTAATTCAGTAATTAATTCTACATTCTGTCAGTATATCCCAGGAGAAACTCACAAAGAACTGCAAAGTCACAGGATATAGGGGTATAATGTATATACTAAATTTAAAATTTTGGCTGGAAGTTTTCAGCTTCTAGTTACAGAGATTTTTCAAATCAGTTAATCATCTCTGTTTTTCAGATGGATACAGCACTTAACTCTATCCATTATAGAGTGACCAAAACTATGAACTAACCTCTTGTCTCTCCCTGAACAAGTATAATAAAACCCTTTAGGATCATTCTTTCAAAAGCTAGTAGCCATAGTCAGAATTTGTATAGTCCCAGTGCTCTCACAGTCAAATTCTTATGAAAAGAGGAGTTTGGAGCCATTGAAGAGATATTTAAGCAGTTCAATTGCTTATGTCAAGACTGTTAACTTTGTTTTGTTTTGTTTAATAGAACTTTAGTGGCAAAAACCAAATTAAACTAAACTACATTCTTCAGAATTAAATAAAAAGAACATGCTTCATTAACAAAAAAACCCTTAACAACCAAATGAACAAAAAGTGATAGACTGATCTTCTGGTTCTGTAAATATGTACTTTTGATTTATGATATTCACCAACATCTATTTATCAATGTGTGACAATGCCTGTTCATGGGATGTGTGTGTGCTCTTTGGCAGAGGAAGCCAAAGCTAACACACACATCATGCCCATATACTGTACAGCAGACAGTAATAAGTTTAACTTCAGAGGACTTGAATGTTTTTCTTTAAATGCACAAATTTGTCCAAGAAGTAGAGAGGTTTTTCCTCACACTTCTCTAAGTTGGCCAAATAGGTAAATAAGACATCTTTGTTTTAAAGCAGAAGCATTAAAGTAAGGAAATGTGAAATAGTTCCTTTGACATAACAGAAGCTATGTTTTCTATTACCTCAATTTCATGAGAGGAACATGTGAGAATCTGACAGAAAGTCAGTACTCTGATCATGTTACTAATGTGCACTCTGATCATATTACCAGGACTGTAGTGCTCCCAACAAATTGTAGAGCAAGCTTATCCACAGCCAAAGGAAGGTGATGTCCTTGGTCTTCTCAGGTTCTTGCGTTCAGCTTAGAAAACCTCTTACTTACATATCTCATCTGCATACCCCATATGAATGAAGATACTCATAATATTTTCAGCACATTGAGCCTGTAGTGTACCTTACCATATATCACCATGGCTAAAATATTTCTGAAACACAAATCAGCTTGTTGAGAGATTGTGTAGCTAACTGTATGCTATTGTGCAGACATTCCCAGAAGCTGAGTCCTAGTTCATGCCATGAAGAACTGGAAAAAAAATTTTCAGTGTCCCCAAATTGTGCATTCATGTAGAGTTATCACAGTCATGTATTAATAGTTGACAGTAATTATAATAGGGAAAGTAGTTAAAAGTATCACTTTTATGTACTGATAGACACCTGAATTCATATTGTCACTGTCTAAAAGCACTGCACATGTAAACTGATCTTATTTTTGTAACTTTAGATATACTTAAATAAATATTGCTATAAACCCCAGAAATCTTTTGATTAGACTTAAATAATTTGTAATTTTATAAGAAAGATTATTTAGTGTATTTGGTTAGTTTATAATAAAGATATATTTTATAAAGATTTATTTTTAAATAGTGAAATTGTCTTAATAATACTGTATGTAAAAATGCTGATAGCAAACAGATTCCATGAATGGTTAGAATCAGATGTGTTTTCATGCAATGGGTGAGGAATTTTTGTTTTTTGATTTTTATCATGTCTTGCAGACAGTTTTAACAACAACCCTTTGGGACAAAATGCAGTACAGGATTTAAATATAGTTGCCAGTGTGCTGCCTTGTCAAAAGAAAGAGATGAAAGCTTCTTCTCATACAAATATCTGTTCATAGGTCACTGCTTGTGCAAAATAAGATTTGCATATATGCACCCTCTTTAACCAAGAGGGTTAAGTCTTATTCACCAATAAGGAATTGCACATACTTTATTGTGGGTTGCAAATGTTATTAATTTTTTCAGTGAATTTACTAGGCAATATATTCACAATCTTTTAAAAACTGTATTTTTTTCCATTATCAGAATATTTTCTTCTTTCATTTTATTCATGTAATTATTTCAGGGTTCTGTGAATATATAAGAGAATTTAGGCCTAAAATTACCTATAAATTATAGTCTATCTGTCTTCTAGATCTGATTTCCATGAGAGATTAGCTGCTCTCAGAACTGATTCCTATCATCCATCTATCATTGGCTTCAATCTTCCAATGAAATAGACTAATTCATCACTATTATTTTGATGACATTCATCTCTATCTTTACCCTGCTGATTCTACTGGGGCCAATATGCTTCTTGAGTATTCATTTTCATAAAATGTCTCAAAAGCAGTATCTTCTGCATGGAGCTTCTGTTGATTGATTCTAGTAGTTCCAGTACTACTGCTACTACAGTGTACCTTGTACGATACATAGTGATTACCTCTTAGGTGTTAAGCATTTAGCTACAAATACTGATCAGGGCTACACTATGAACTCATCCAAAGTTCAATGAAATCAAATAACCCATGCATTTTGGGAAACAAGTTTTCCTTAATTTTATCTGCATCTTTTCATACCTCTAAGTGGAGTCTAATCTTGCTTGAATCCAAACATTAATTATAAATTTCAACTAGATCTATATTCATGTTTTAAAAAAAAAAAATTTGCTTGAATTTTGAAAGTAGTGCTCTAGAGTCACATTAAAACTTCATAGGAAATCTACCTTCCTATCTTTCTCCAGATCTACACAGAAAATTATTGTGAAATTTCACTGAAAATCAGGAGTTTTGGCAACTAGAATTTTCATCAGAGTTTCTATTTGTATATATTTGTAGGATACATAGCTGTTATTGTTGCAGTCATATTAATGTTGTAAATATGAAGCTGTGGCAGTAACAAGTTCTTTGCACACATCTTTCTATGGCCTATCTATGATGAATCTTTTAATACCTACATTGGATAGGTTAAAAAAATACAGAAAGTTGTAACTTAATTTTAGCCATACTATGCAACTTTTCTTTAGTGTTGATATTTTTCTATTGCAGTTTACCTTTTATTTGTTTTGTCTATCACAATAGAAATAAAAATAAGTTTTACAGAGTGGCATGAGAATTCATTTTACGTTTAGACAAATTATTGCATATCCAAGACAGTATGTACAAAATCAAGACATTTAGAGTTCACATCTCTCACACTTTTTTTTCCAGAAGTATAAAGCCACATTACTGTAAGTATTACATAGCATAACTCATTCATACAATAGTCTTAAATATTTCTTATATTAAGGCCTTTATCACCTGACACACCAGTTTTAAGCTTCCCAGTACAAATTCCTCATTGAGCATTTACCTAAATGACACCTAGTGTGAAAATCAGCTGCATAATACAAATAAATCTGTAGACTTTTAAATTTCATTCTAATAATTAATTGGAACTCTTCCTAAAACAGATCAAGGAGCCTAAGCATGTTGAAGTACTCTAGAACAGAATTATCTGATTGTAGTATACTGTACTGCAATTATATACGTATAAATGCAGCCAAAATTTTTTCAGCTTAAAAAAACAATAACATTTAAACACACATAGTTTAGATATTTGTATCTAGAATACTTTTTTCTATTTAATAAGTAATTTGAGTTACATTTACCTTTTACATGCATAAAATTTGTATATTCTTTAAACTGCTTGAAGTTTCTTTCAAGAAGATCCTTTGACATAACCTGCTATTTTACATCTTTCAGGAGAATATGTACTTATGAAAAGCAGTAGAAAGCTGATTTTTTTTTTTTTTTTTAATCCTAGTTTAGCTGCCAGACAGGTAATTATGATGAATGCTCCCAGCTTGACCTCAGCATTGTCTTCCATAATGGAAAGTAGAATCTTTAAACAAAGAAACAAGGATACAGAGAAGCGAGTTTAGGATGTTTGCATATTTACTGCTCAAGGTCTTATTCTAAATTTGATGTTCATAAAACAGGAGAAACTAGGCACATAAAAAGCAGTCAAATGTAGACATGGCTCAGGCAATGTGGCCATCTATACTATGGGTCTGCTATGTAGTGTGGGTGTTCCAAAAATCTCCAGTTTTATTTTATTGCTAATGAAAAAACATAATGAAGGTAGGAAAGACTTAAAACTTGTCCTATATTCTTATCATTATATACTTTCTACACACTACTGAGGTACATGTTCAAAAAGGTGAATTCTACACAGGTTTTTGCTCTTGTGTGATTTTGTATTTTGTCCTTACAACATATATTTATTATCATCTCAGTAATCTAGAATAATTATGTGACACTTATGCCAGAGAACTCATTCAGGTAGTTTGTCTCCTGATAGAAGAGAAACCAAAATCAAAAGAAATGATAGAGAATTACTTTTAGGTTAACTTCTTCTGGAGAAAATATTTCAGTAATAGCGGTCTTTTTCAAGTTGCTGAGATGTGAGAAAATTTGATTAGAAATCCAGACAAAGTAATATGAAACCCTTACAGAGTTACATACAAAGAATAAAGAACATTAACAACACTTTTTTAAAACATTTTTATTTTATCATCGTTCATTTAATATGCTACATACCTGGTGTCGGAATGTGTCTGCCAAAGAATACAGTTTGTATTGTTTCTCAAAGGTTTGTATGCTAATGGTCAATTTTCATATCTCCTTTAAATATCCCTTTATGTTGTAATAATTTGATAGATTTAATTTATTGGAAGTTTGGGGATTTTTAATGATTTACAGAGTTACTTTGAGCAGTTACCTATACTTACCATAGTTGCCAGCATCAATGGTTGTACTATTGCAAATATAACTTTATAGATCATTCATCACAAGGTTGCTGAGTGTGTAATGTTTTTATTATAAATACAAATACAAGGTTTGATTTTATTTGGTAAAGTAATATGAAGATCCAAGTTCTATTGAGCCCATCATTTCCTCATCAACAATAAATGATGAATTAAAATTTAAAATTTAATGTCCAACTCACCTGAAAGTTCATTTTTCCTTTCTTTTACATGCTTACTGTGAAATAAATTATAATCCAACCTGTACACAGTGTGAGTTTATAGATTCAAATCTCTTTCTTTGATTAACCTCAGGGGCCTATGGTTGAAGTGTAAAATATGTAAAGATAAACTCATGCAAGCAGTTGCAGAACTAGAATTCAAGAGTGTAAAATTGCTTCAAGACTCTTAAGCTTTTAATAGCAGAATATAACAAAATAGCTTTGGAAACTTTCTCTACTATGCTATTTAATATAATATTTAGAATTTTAAATTGTTTCTTTAATTCTTCTATGGCATGTAACAATACCATTGAATTAAAAAGAGTGATAATTTCATGTATACAAAAATACTAATAAAACATAATTGCTAAGAATTACATTTTACCTTCTCAGGTAGTCACTTTAAATACATTGTTTTTATCTATCCTGCACGGCAGTTTAATCAGTTTCTTTAATTATTTATAATTCTATGAGCTTGAAAATCATATTCTCAGGTTTTTCATCACAGTTTTAGTGTTGTATAATACATAGATATCTTATTTAATATTAGATTATAATTTTAAAAATTCATCATTCTTTTAAATAGGGACAACATTCTCAAAAAATTTAGAACAAGGAATACTACTGTAGCTATAGGTACAGATGTAGATGCTGAATTATATGAAAATGTTAATCTTTCACTCTTCTGATAAATTATTTAGAGGAAAACAGGGGAAAAGTCAAACAACTAAAATATATTTTAACTAATGGCACAATTAGCATCAATGATTAGATAATGAAAATTTGCTTCCTTTTAATTGAGATGAAAATGATTCTGTGGAAAACTTTTTTTTTTAATAAGTGGACAAAATAAACTCTGGAGAGAAGATAAACTCAGAAAATTAGCCTCCAGTCTTCAAAGTAAACTGATCAGCCTCATAGAATCATAGAATATCCTGAGTTGGGAGAGACTTACCTGCTTCTTATTTTAGTGTCATTTTAATTTAATTGTGAGAATTAGAAGACAGACTGAATTATTTAAAGTAAATACTAGTGAAAAAATTAGATATTTTTATGAAGATTTTATTTCTCTTGCTTCAGACTTTCAGTAATACATAATATTATTTTTTATTTTTCTCCCCGACAATTTTTGCAAATAAATCTTCTGACAGAGAAAGTGCATCTTAAATATTACATGGTGAAAACTAGAGAAATTGTTATATAGTCACCCTAGTATAGATAGTGTGTTTTCAATTTATTTTATATATAAACTATAGATCTCTCTTTAAATTTCAGAAAAAAAGTAGAAATAATAGTATAAATTTAAATTATACATATGCAATTGATTAATATAATTTTAAAACATTAGAGTTTTTAAGTGGATTAGGAATCTGACAGAAGAGAAATTGAGTCCTCCAGCTGCAATTAATAAAGCAAAACTTTAAAAATTTTAAAAACTTAAAGAAAAACACATCTCTGGTCCCAGTATGAAATTCCTTCATATCTCATCATATGACTTCTTGCGTTTTGACATGGTTGTTTTACTCTTCCCTAAATTTCTTGCCTTCTTAATCCTAACACACTGAAAGAATAAGGAATGAAAGGCAAAAAAGTAAAGATTAATTTTTCCTCTTAGGAGGGATGGAAAACTAATGTATCAGGAGCGACAAGAAGAATCCTGCAATGTTCATTTATAGTCAGAGAAAGTTTTTAGGGCTAACATTATTAAATATACGGCTTTAGAAACTTTCAGCTGTAATTATCTTCTGAAGTGGTAGCTGAAAATATATATTTGGTTCAATTCCATCTGAGGCTGAGAAGAGATTTCAGTTTCAGAATCAGTTCTAGCTCATGGAAAAAACCCAAAAAAACAACAGAAAACCCTCAGCAAAACAGTTCTTGGGGTGTCGCTGGCCGCTTGACCGCCCGGCTGGTCAATGGCCGACAGTGTCCGCGGGGGCCCGGATCTCGCGTGGCACAAGCGTGTGTGCAGCGGCACGGCAATGCTTTTAGCCTTCGCGCGACAGCTCCGAGGCTGGTTGATATTTCCGAAGCCCAGGCTGGGGCTAGCAGCAGCTGATGATGAGAATGCGACGCAGAGGCAGCAAAAAGATCAAGGAGGACTCGCCCGTGGTGTAAATCCAAGAGTTTATTCCATGCCCTGGAGGGGGCAGGGGAACTCGTAGCAAGGACAGAAACCACAAAACGAGCCCCGAAATAACCGTTGCACCAGGTTTTAAGGGGGGGGAAAAGGGGAGGAACAAGGGACAGGACAAATGAGGTACATGAAGGGAGATGACAGTATCCAATAAGCAGCAGACGTAGGAGGGACATATTTAAATGAGCCAATGGGAAGAACAGAACTTTAGAACCTTCCAGCTTTGTATGAATATTAAACCAACTATATGAATATCTAAACCATCTATGAGGAGAAAGGGGAGGGGACTGTACCTAGCTGGACAGCAGCCCACGGCGGGAGACTGCCTCAACCTGCCTACCTCTCAGGGCTCACTGTCCCAAGAGGTGTCATCTACCCAATCTGCAATCCCCACTGAAAAGGCAGGCTGAGCTGCAGCCTCGAACGCCACGGGTGACTCAGCCGGTGGCTCCCCCACCGGCTGGGTGACCGCAACATTGAGGTGATTAAAGTTTTTACATTTCAATTAATTTTGCTTCATTGTTCTTGTTGCTGTTGGCTGCCATTGGGCAGTGCTACAGCCTGTGCATTGTTTGATGTTGGGTCAGATGTTGGCTCTTTTGAACCTAATTCTGAAGCACCTGTATCTCTTCATCAATTGGATATGGAAACCTAACACAGTTCCTTAAGAACTAGATGTCACAGTGAAGATTCACAGTCCAACTTTCCTAAGCCAGTTTTGGGATTTATCTTCAAATTTTCAATGGAAGATAACAGCAGATCAAATAAAGCAGTCATGACACCACAGTTCTGCTCTCTGCATAATAAATAGCTATTCAGACAAGGTCCTCTTGCCTCGCTCCCAATGAATTATCATCTTTGAAACATTTCGATTGAACCTAAGAGAACAATAATAAGCTTTACTGTCCCCGAATGAATGAAAGAACCACAGTACTCAAAGGATCTAGTAGAAACACCCAGATATTCTTGAGTCTGCTCTATTGCTGGCACTTGCTCTTTGTCTTTGTTCCTTTATAAGAAGAAATTCTGTGATCCGAGAACAAATGTTCTCTGCTTTCAGACATGACTGGGTAAAACTGGATATTAACTGGCTACATCATATAAGGCTCCTGTTGCTGATGGGGAAAGAAAAAGACATTAAGAAATATACAAATGTTATATTATATACACCAGAGCTCAAGCTTTAGTTCTGATGGTCTTTTGGATAAGTTAAGAAAAATGTTAAACAGATGACTGGGCAGAGAAGTCCTTCTTTTCTTTTTACTAAATTAATGTGAGTTTATTTCCATTCAGTATTCAGTATTTAATATTTCTTCACAAATTCTTTCTTTAGCAATTCCAGTCCTGCTTGATTAAAGTACAGAAAATACAAACAAATGTTCCAAAAGCAAGGAGGGTGCTCCCAATTTATTTGTTTCTCTATCTCAAGATCAATTAAGATTGTCCTAAGACTATACACAATTACTAGAGAAAAATAATTCATAGAGAGATGAAATCCACTTTTTTAAACTGAGATATTACTAGAGGTTGTGTGTTACCATGCTGAAGGTTATTTGGGATAAATTCAAGAAACGATTATGTTCCTTTATGGCACCCAGAAGCTGAAACTCAAATCTTCACTTCCTACATAATTCAATGTAATGAGAAAGAAGCTATAAATCAGAAATTGAACTGCATGAGCAGACAAGTATGAGAACCTGGAACTTGAGGGGACAGAAAGGAGAGATCATAGAGCAGAGGATGTGAGCATGAGCAAGAACAGCACAATAGTGTTATAAGCACCTAGGAGTGGAGGGGAAATCACTTACCTCGGTGAGAAATGAAAAGTACTGCCATGCATTATTAACCTGTCACAAATATGTGCAAATTACAGATTTTCTCAGGATGCTTTTATGATTTAAATTTGTTTGACAAATGGATGCACCTACTTAGAGGACTGAGAGCATAGGACAAAATGGCCAAGAGAAGTGAGGGTTGTCTGGTAAGATAAAGCAAGGAGGGAAACTGGGAGCTGAGCATGGTAGCAGGGTAGGAAGGAGCAATGACTGCATCAACAAGGAGCAGGGATTCAAAGCAGCAAGCCTGGATTAAGACCAGGTCCAGAAACAGGGATCAGATCAGACACAGTCCAGTGTTCACCCAATAAGACTTCAGTGAAAAGGCAAATCTGAAGGCAAGCCAGGAAGTCAAACCAGAGTCCCAGTCAGGGTCGGGGGGAAACCAGGAACAGTTGTAATTCCAGTGTAGTAACAGTACAGTTCCACTGTCATTCCCAACAGATGGGGACCGGCAGTAAAATCCCAGTTTAGATGTAACTCCCAAGGAAAGAAGTTAGCCCTGACTTCCAGCTCCCTTCACAGAAGCTCTTGTCAGCAAAGAAGCTGACCTTGCCCTCATCCAGCTGAACTCCATACCTTACCTCCTGCAGGGAGGATATCCTCAAAGTCCTTGAATCTTTTTTACAATTCACAGAAAACAGTTTTAGTTTAAACAATAATTTACATAGTTTAGTAACAGTCTAAATAATCAAGGAGTTGGATGTGGCTTTTGTATAAATTATGTAAACACAGTGAAAAAAGCCAAAAAAATTCCAAACCTCAAAATCAGTGCAGAAAACAAGTCATCAGAAGACAGTTACATATCTCTTGTTGAATGATATTCACGCAATGTTTGGTGTATGCATTTCTGATATACATTTGCTACATTTGTACCATGACTTCAGATATAAGCCTTATTTTGATTAGTATTTTTCCTGAAATAGACTAAAAGTTGGTGACAATTTTACACACAAAACTGCAAAACTGAGATTGAGTTAATCTTCTGTTAGCAAGGGTCAAGAAGTTACCATTGACTCCCTGTATTTATGTGTGAAAGTGCATGTCAGGAATGTGAGAAGACAGCAGGGTGGAATATAATAAGTAGAGCTCTTATAGGAGTGTTTCAGTTCCCATTTTCATTCATCCAAAGTATGGTATAACATAAGGTACCTGTGCCAGCATGGCTCCTCTCTTGGGAGTCAATTTCAGTTAGTTAAAATAAGAAGATGCAAACAAGCTGTCATTCTTTGTATATCTCTTTTCACTAACAGACATATCATAACATATGTAAAGTCACTTAATCAAAACATCCTGTTGGTCACCAACTCAATTCAATTTACAAGCAGTTAAAAATGTAAATAATCTATGTCTAAACAGTAAGTAATACCTAAACATTATAACCATATGTGTCTACTTCATTCAACTCTGCTAAAGCATTTGTGACCTTAAAGCATTTTGTTAATAACTTAATTGTAATTGACAAGGCAATTTCCTGTCTGGTGTTGTGTAAAAAACACAGAGCACCAGCCACGAACTTGTAACTGCCATGTTAATTCTTCTAATTATAAGTGGCAGCATAATTAGATAGAATATTGTCCCACAAATGTGTCTTGTATTATTCGATTTTTCCACCATAGTAAGAGTTGGGGTTTTTTTCATTCCATTTAATAAGTAAAACATATTCTTCAAGTTTCTGACATTATGCAAGTATTTTTTTTTATTTACTGTGCCACATTTAAGCCTTTTTTACGATAATCCAATATGATATGTATTCCAATATCAAAAATTTCCCATTGTTTTGAAAACTGAAGAGTTTCAGAACCAAAAATCAGCTGATATAAGCATCCAAATTCAATACCAACTTTAGTAAAAGTACCATCTGGCTTAGCATTTATGCTAATTACAACTCTTTCCATCAATCAGAACAAGACACTGAAATTAATAAATTTAGGTATTTTAGATTTAGTTTTTAGGATAGGTGTAAGCAAACTCTAATTAGCTTCGGTAATTAAAAATCCTTATTAACTTGCCTGAGTAACTTGTCTATGTGATGTACAGAGAGGACATTTACCCCTTAGGACAGTGATTGCTGTGAATTTTTTTGTTCTCAAAGCACTAGCTTTAGATTTAGCAGTCTCCATAGTTACAGTGTACCTGAAGAGTCCTTGTCTCTTTCTCAACCTCCTTTCCCATCTGGAGTTTTATTATGCTTTATATCAGGATGAACCTCACTGTAAGTTCAGCCACTATATCTGCCAATATATGAAGTAATTTTAGCACTTGTCCTTCATGATAATCCAGAACAATGATAAAAAATATGTCTATATGAATTTTATCCTTAAATTCTTACTCAATTTTCACTCATCCTTTACTCAGCCAGGTTTGTAATCACTCTAGGACTTGACCAATAGTGCAAACAATGTAAGTTGGTTTGATTCTTTTCTTCAAAGGTTTACCTATCTTGATTAAAAATTGATCTTACAGTACATAGCATGGCTAAGACTTTAGAAACCACCTTCTCACTATGGACAATATTTGAACTTCTATATCAGAACAATTTTGAAGAATGAAGGATTTTAATAAAAATTCTTTCTGATTGAGGTTTAAGAAGAAATATCACTATTCTTGAAATTTTGGTAGGCTGACATATAAACTTTATTTCTGCCAATATAAACAATGGTGCTTTTAAAAAGAAAGTCACTTGTTATAATTTTTGGACTTAAACCTCATCCAGCAGTGTACCTGATCCACCATGTATGGCGAAAGGAATTTATTGCTGTTTCTCAGTATCAAAATAGAAAAAGTTCATGCTGTCATTGATTGACCTTTAAAAAGAAAAATGTAGCTGGCTTATGAGTAAAAGCATTTCTTTCCCCCTCACTTTCTCCATTTTTGTTCATTGCATAGTTTCACAACATTTTTAAAGTCTGCCAGCATAAATCAAATGTTCAGTTGTCACAAGAACAAAATTATCTGATTGTATAAATCCTTGATTACAGTAATGCTTCATAACCATTAAGTCCCAACAAAGTAGTCAATTAGTGCGGGTGGTAGCCTACTAACCATCTGCATTTTGTTTAAATGATTCCAGGAATGGCTGTAGAAGATAACAACAGCTAAGGTGCACATTCTTTCCTTTCTTTTCATTTTATTTTTTTTCTTTTGTTAATCCCAAAATAAATCACCTATCACACTTTTGTCAAGTTGTCAGGATACTCCCATTTTCATTTGAGAAAGAAGTACCTAGAAAATAGACTGATTATCAGATTGCGTGAAAATAATTAATTAATCTGTAATTTCTAGTAGTAGATGATTATTTATTTATATTGGACACTGTTTTTTATCATTTCATCTTCCACTTGAAAGCACTAACTTTTCTATTTTGCTTCTGCTTTTCTGAGTCATCTATGATGCTTTATTTTTATATTGAGTTTCAACAAGATATTGCAATGCACTATATGCATAGCAGTATTTCTTATGGTATTAGAGGATTACAAATCAAATTGTTCTGAAGACAACAGGTATCTTTTACAGAAACAGTGTTAATCATTGAAATTCAACTTTTTGGGTAGAAAAATGCTGAAGGACAGGTAGTAATATTAAAATGTCATGGCAATACATCTGCCATTGTATTCAGTGAGAAATAGAGAAAAAATAATTAAATGAATTAGAAACACTTTTTGTGTTTTTTAAAGAAAACAAAAAAAAATTATTTTTTTTATAAATATGCAAATTGTCTGTTTTCATATTTTTCTTGACATATATTGTGACGAAACTGGAAGCTTTAATGTAAAATTAATGGGTAGATTGCTTTTCTGAAGACATTAAAAAAAAGTATTCAATCTAGTAGCTTGTTTTAGTTAAATAGAAAATATCAGAAATGAATTTTGCAGAAATTATTTCTGTCTTGAACACAAAAATGTATATTTGCAAAATAATACACAAATTATGATTGTATTTGCTGAGTGATTCACAAATAGGCCAGAGCTCACACAAAGTTAAAGCAATTGTAAATAAATTTTGCAAATAATAAAATAGTTTCCAATTTCTAACACAGAAAAACAAGTGTGTTAAAGAAAAGTTTTCTCTAACTACTAATTATATACTTCATTAAACTTGCTGGATTGTGAATTGCCTGTAGAGCTGAACAGAGGTGATAAAGTCTGTTCCTATTATTTTATGTACATATGTATGTATTTATTTATTTATAATTCCTAGGGACATAAACACTTTTAAAGGGATTTCCCATGGCTTGCAAAACTCCTTTTGTTTTATAACCAAGTGTGATGTGAGCCAGGGGACCTTTTCTACTTCCAAGATTTTTCCGGTTCTTGATAGAAGTTGTGAACTAGATTTATTAACAAAGGTGATAGCATCTACAGTTCTACATAACTCATCTATAATTTCCAGATAAACCCTGTTAAAAATAATCTGATTATAGTATGAAGTTCTTCATGTAGAATGTCTTCTAAAATGTTTAAAGAAATAAATTGCTTAGTATTCATTATTTACTTACATTTTCTTACAGTTCAAATTTTATAATATGAACACTTAAAAAACTAAACAAAGACAGTGCTTTTTGCATTTGGAATTATTTCTGTCCATGTTGTAAGAAGAATTTTGCAGACTTTCAAAGGTGTTGCTATCCAGAATATTTTAAAATAGACTGCAGTAATCTTCACATGACTAAGATGAAATATATTTGCAAGTAGAAAATTTATTTTTGTGAATATAATTTTCTTATCTGTTTCATTATATATTTTTTATTTATTTTCCTAGCTGCAAACTAAACCTGGAACTACAAAGGTAATCTAATTTTTCCTGCTCTGAATAATGATCAGTAATAATGATTAGTTGGGGGTTTTTTCTGTACTCACAATCATCTGTTCTGTGACAGGTATCCTGCTTGCTATCATCATTTACTAGTCATTAATAAGGAAACAAGAATGGACTTTGAAATTTCCAAGATTGTTTGTTTAAGCAATACTGTCAAGATCCAATAATTAATTTGAACAGTATAAGTAATCTGAGGAAGAACTGCAGTGGAAAAAGATTACTGAATATATTGAATCCATTTCCTGGCAGTTAGTAATTTATTTTCACTGAAAATTGAGTTCAAATACATCTACAAATACATACTCTTATCAGGTAAATTGCTAAGTGACTCCATGTCTCAGGTAGAGACGATAACACTTACAAGTAGAAAAGAATAAAATTGTTTAAAATAATTGGAGGGCTTTTTTAAATCAGAAGGAAATACCGAAGTGCAGAATGTTCAAAAGGGCTTGACAGGAGAGAGAATGTACATGTATATATAGCTATTTCCATGAAAGATGTTGAATTTTCAAATGTTCATCCCATTGAGATAAAGGTGGTTTGGAAAACAGCAAATAAGGAAGAAGATGGCCTCACAGCAGTATTTAAACAAAGCAATTTGTATTTTTCTTTTTTTTTAGTATTGAATGGATTCTTGTGTTCCCCCTGAACTTTTACTTAAATGGATATAATAGTGCTGATTTCATTGAAAGGTGGTCAAAAATTTCTAAGAAACTTTGTTTAAAGAATAGCTGTTCTTCCTCTGGATAGTTAAATTTTATGTATGTACACACAGACAACATATTTGCATGTTAAGTCAGCTTCACTGGGGGAATTAATTGGCAACTGATGGTGAGGGCCTTGTGCTGTAGAAAAATTAAAAGACTGTATTTTAATAAATCTGTATTAGCAGAGCATCTACACGGCACATTCATTATTCTGCTACAGTTCAGAATAGTTTGTATGTCTATACCTGGTTAGACTTGCTTAGACTTGCAAACACTATACAAATTGGTCTTACTGACATAGTTGTGGAAGCAGGTCAAGTATGTAAACTTTGAAAGGATACAAGAGATGAATTTGACCCTCACACTCAATTATACTTTACAGCATCACAATGTACAAATTGCTAGTACAGCACTGACATTTAAGTGCCCCCCTTATTCATATGCTATTTTATACATCATTTATTTCATAAGCATGTTTAATCAACTTAATTTTTTGTCTCATGAACTCTGGCTGAAAAAAATAATCATAGAATCATAGAATGGTTTGGGTTGGAAAGGTCCGTAAAAATCATCTATTTTCAATACCCCTGCCATGGGCAGGGATGCCACTCACTAGATCAGGTTGCTCAGGGTCCCATCCAACCTGGCCTTGAACACTTGCAGGAATGGAGCATCCACATCTCAGGGAGACCTATTCCAGTGCTTCACGACCCTCTGAGTAAGGAATTTCTTTGTAACATATGATCTAAAACTGTCCTCTTTCAGTTTATAACCACTGCCCCTTGTCCTGTCACTAACTGCCTGTACAAAAAGTCCCTCTCTCTCCTTTATATAAGCCCCTTTAAGGTATTGAAAGGCTGATATAAAGTTTCCCAAGAGCCTTCTCTTTTCCATGCTGAACAGCTCCAGCTCTCTCAGGCTATATTCACATGAGATGCACTCCGTCCCTCTGTTCATCTTCATGGCCTTCCTCTAAGACTCAGTCCAGCAGGTCTTCTTGTGCTGAAGATCCCAGAGCTGGACACAGTGTTCCAGGCTGGGTCCCACAAGAGCAGACTAGAGGTGCAGAATCACAACCCTCAGCCTGCTGGCCACTTCTCTTTCAATGAAGCCCAGAATGCAGTTGACCTTCTGGGTTGTGAGTGCAAATTGTTGGCTCATGTCTAGCATTTAATCCACCAGCACGCCCAAGTCCTTCTCAGCAGAGCTGCTCTCAATGACTTCTTCTCACAGTCAGTTCTTATGTCTGGGATTGCCCCAATCCAGGTGCAGCATCCTGCATTTCAACTTGTTAAACTTCATGCAGTTCTCATAGACCCACCTCTTAGGTTTTTCCAGATCCCTCTGGATGACATCCCTTCCTTCTGTTGTGTCAACTGCACTGCTCAGCTTGTGCTGTCTGCAAACTTGCTGAAGGTCTACTCCATCTCACTCTCTGTGTCATTGATGAAGATATTAAAGAGCGCCAGTCCCAAGACAGAGGCCTGAGGATACCACTCATTACTGGCTTCAACCTGAACATAAAGCCATTGACCACAACTCTCTGGCTGTGTTCATCCAGCTTAATAATAAACCTGCCCTTTGTATGGTTCAGGTGTCTGTAAAAAAACCAAGGAAATGTCAATGTCCATTCATCTTGTCAAACAAATAGCTTTACAGGTCAACTCTAGGGGTTAATTGCAGACAATCATGTGAAATGAATGTTACTTCCATCAACGACCAAAATTATTCTATGAGCTCCAATGGGAGGTATGGTGAGCAACTCATGTTTATCTAATTGAAATATGAGTTTGGTATAAAGATTAAGTTTCTGATGTGGAACAGCAATTTATTCCAAGAATAATTGCACTAAGTCAATAGGAATTAGACATCTGTTTTTCAACATCAGAAACTGACCTCTGCAATCCATCATCTAACATATTTTTTGTTGCCCTACTGCACTGACTCGGGCCTGGGTAAGCACTGTATACATCATATCAGATTCTCACTATGGAAATTAACTACCTGATAATGTATTTTTGAAAAGGGAATTAGTCTAATTGTTTAAAAAATCAATAATTACATTTTTGTTCTATCAAATAGTTTCCAGTGTTTGTCAACCATTTTTCAAATCCATTTGATTCTCCCATTCCAGTTCTGGAACTTAGTTTAATTTTTTTTTTCTGTCTGCACTTTCCTTGCAACTCTGTATCTTGTTTTATTGTTTCTTCTGGCTCTGTTGATTTTATTTTGAAAAAATATATCAGACTTACTGGGTATTCCTATGAGTTAGGGAAGACACGAGTTGTGTACTGCCTAGGGCCTGTCAGCTAACAAAAATAAATAAAAAAGCCTCAAATGATAAGTGAGATAAGTGTGAAGGTACTGCAACGTTTCAAAGTTTGTAGTAGCTATTTTTGATGCTGATAACAACTGCCATTTGAGTTTCAGAGCGTGACAGAAAAGTTCTTATGTTTTCTTTCTCTGTCATAGCCAGTAAAGAAGGAAAATGGTCTATTCTTGGAAACATTAAAACTTGATGTTTGGCACGCAGAGGTATCCACATACAAATGAGTCATTAGTCACCTTTAGATCCCTGGGTTAGAAATGTTTATTTCAGTTACTTGGGCAGGTTGTGACTTTATCTGGCAAGGCCCTAAGTGTGACTCCTCCAGACAGTGACAGTTTACCAGCGGTGCTGCAGTCACCTCAGCCCATAGCAGTCACTGCCGTCTCTGTTATTTTTTCCTCTGGTGGAGCTGGCATTTCTGTTCTGATCTATTCTGATCTATGCTATTTTTAATTTCCTTAATAAAATCAATATTATAGTTCATGAGGTTTTTCTTATAAAGTACTGAATGCTTACAAATATTACATTTGTTAATCAATGTGTTATTAAATGGATTTTAACAAAAATAATTTAAGGTTCTTCTAAATTATGTGCAAAATGAAGTTATGAGAAAAGAGATCAAACGTGTGTTTTGCGTTGTAGCAGTAATACTTACATCCAGATACAAAATATTATTAATAACAAGAATAATGATTTTTGTTATTGTTGCTATTGCAATTATTGTAATAATTTTTCCAGGTCTTAAAACTGAGATGACAAAGTAAAATCACTTCTGTGTGGTGGGGCTACAAGATGCAGAATAAGATGTGTTCCAAGGTGTCCTGTTCTGCTGTTAGAGGGGAGGATTGTTTTTGACAGATTTCTGGGATGAAAATAGAGCACAAACACAGCAATATTATATCTGAGAACTGTTTATTGACAAAGAAAGATAAGTGTTCCTACCCAAGTGGGGTAGAAAAGGGAGCAAAGAGGAGAAAAGAGAGACAGAAACAGAACCCCGGGACAGATGGTTACCGCTGTACCCCGGGCGCCCTGTCAGGGGCAGCTCGGCAGACGGAGCGCGGGTGCCGCAGGCCGCGATGAGTCTGCGCGGCTCCCGGGGCGGGCCGGGCGCGATTTCCGAACAGCAGCCGGCTGCGAGTCCCTTCCGTCGGCGAAGAACAGGCTGCCGTGGCTCCGGGCACGCTCGGGGAGCGGCTGAGGGCTCTCAGGGCCGGGGCGCGGCGGCTGCGGGCGGCGGCGGCCGCTCCGTCGGGAGACAGCGGAGCACTGGGGTGCCGTGGGGCCGAGCTGCCTCGGGGAAGCGGCGGAGCAGGGCAGGGCAGGGCAGGGGCCGGCAGGGAAGACAGCCAGGGAAGAAGCAGGACTATAGGGAGGAAAAGGGGACGGGGGCGAGGGGGACAAAGCTGACCCTCCAGGTGAGCCTCTGATCCCTCCAAGAAACCCTAAGAAAAATGGCTCATGTTGTGGTTCAGTTCACTGCTTTTATGTGCTAAAGTCCTTCCCCACAACCCAGTTTCCCGGGCATTTTTTCCTGGGCATCCGGGGATCTGCCCCGCTGGCAAGGTGGGGGTCGCTTGCAGCCCAATCGTGGAAGCTTTCTCTGCCCTGATCGGCTGCCAGGTGAAGCCTCCCCGGGGACAGGGCTCCCAGCACATGTACAGCCCCTGGAGTAATTTTTCATGCCATATGTAACATGTGTCGAGGCATAAATAAAAATCAAATTGGTCTCTCACAAAGATATTCAATTTCTTTGAATTCACAGCAATAAAGTATTGGAAAATTATCTCAGGATATTACTCTAGTCTAACAATTGTAAAAAAATAAACAAGGAATTGATGGATTCATCCCTAAATACCTTCTTTGTTAATATATTATTCCAGGTTTTTTTATGGAGTGCTTATGCTGAAATAAGATATTTGCAGTAGTTGTTTTGTTCTATCTTTGGTTTGCCTAGGTTAAACTAAAAGAAGCTGTACAAGGAAGTCATAATTCATAATATAAATTATCTGGTATAATTTATATCACAGATCTTGTAAATAAATACATGTGAACAATTTCAATAATGAGTAATATCTACAGAAAAAAAAAGAAAAGTTGTTGTAGATGTATGATATTCCTTACTTTCAATATCCTTACATCCTCATGGAATACTTCTGTATCAAAAAGCAGTTTATTTCAGAATCATATTCTTGAGTTTATGTCAGGGATTTTCTTTTGTTCTTGTGTAAACTCACACATGATTGACTCTTGCTCACATTCCTATAGTCTGCTATTTCAAAAGATTTTTGAAACAATTCTTTTTCCTAAATCATCATCCGTCAGGAATAAACAATGAACTTTTTACCACAGTCATCTCACTCCACTTGTTCTGTTTCCAGTTTAAACAGTGACCGCATTGGAAAGCACAATTTGCCCACTCCTGTTTGCTCTTCCTACAATGAAAAAATCTCTTTTCATTCAGTGGGCACTGCTGCAATGAGCAAACTGCAGACATTTACCTTATCTAGTAAAGCAAGAAGATCTACAAAAAGCAGTGCTTGGATTCATTGAACCTTTCTTCATGCTCGACAGTATGGAAGAGGTCGAACTGATATAGTAGCAGTTACTTATCCTATTTCTCCCAAGAGTAAGCTTTCCAGCGTTGAGACGCTAGTCCCCTTTCTCCTCTCTGAATAATTAATTTGACAGAAGGAGAAGGGCGCCTACTGGTGGGAAGTTATCATCCCTGTAGGTGCAGACCTTGGCCTACTTGGCATAAATGCTTCTGTTTCAGCCTGATTTTGAGAACGTTTTTGGAAGACCTCTACATGTGAGAACTGGGAATAATGTGACATAAAGAGTAAAATATAAGCTTTTTTCTGTCTTTTCTGTCTCAGATGAATTTAGTACTTAGATAGCAACGATTTATGTTTAATAATTTATTTAGCAAAGTTAGGGTTCAATGCATGCGATCAGGTTTGCAATAATTACTGTAATTGAAGAAGCAAAAGGCTTTCATCTAAGTTCTGCAAAAAGAGTTTTTAATAAAAAAACCTTATGACCTTGGACCATGATCATGGACGGGGAGGCCAGGTGATCGTAGTGGCTGCAGATAGAGAGTAATGATTTGAACAATTTTATCATTTATTGTCTAGATTTCATAATTATTTTCTAAATGACCATGAACCCTGAAATATGGCTTGAACTGGTCTTCCTAAACACTGAAATTCCTAGCTGAATTAACACTGGTAGGCATCTGCTGACTAGCTGAAAGCTGAGGAAATTAAACATTTGCAGGTTGGCATTTAAAGGCCTGTGTAAGTAACTGGTGCCTGCAAATGACCTTCAGAAGCTTCTCTGGGGCTTTGGAGAGGACCACCATTTCTCTGTGGAGTTTATGAACTTGATCTGATATGATGATCATGGAAAGCATGCACCTTTCAAGTCTGATTGTTGCTGAGGTGAGCAATACCATCCTCTAAGCCCACTAGTCCTCCATAATCTATACCTATGGTATTCCCTCTAGGCAGTAGAAACTACCATACAAAGACATTAATTACTCTTTGATATTTAATTACTTCCCAACCACTGTTGTTTCTGCTGAAAATCAAGAATAATCCCACCAGCTAAGCAGTGCCAAAAGCACGGGATTCTTCTTTGGAGAAACCTATACATGCCTTTCTTTGTGGGGAATACAGACAAGAAAGGAGTCTGTGCAAGCATGATTCCTTCATTTCAGCATGTCCTAATGATGTTCATCACTTGAACAGCAGAAACTGTTTGGTGCCTTAGTTGATATATACAAGCTTAAATCTTTCCCTTTTTGTTTCCTAGACCTTTCCCAACCACATAAGCTGTGTTCCTGCACCATGCTGGAGGCATGCTCTAATGTTAAGTTTTTGGGGGTTTTTTTAATAGCTTTCCAGTATCTGATGGTTTGTGCTTCTAAGTATTTGTCTGAGTAATCGAAGAATACTTATACACAATATCAGCCCTGATCTTACAGGGGGAAGTCCTTCCAAAGGTTTTGTGCAGTTTCACATAGAACACACAGCTGTGGCGAAAGGTAGCTCTGGGTTGGCTCCTGTCTTCCAAGCACATGCCTGTGACTTTATATTTTTTTTCTTAGAAGCAATGTCTTGCCATTTTGTTTGAAATCTATGTCATATCCCTTGCTATCCCACCTTCTGCTTCCTAAAAATCTAAAAGCTTTTGAGTAAAGCATATATTTTACATACATATTTACCAGATCCAAGATTTACTCCACTCATAGATCCTCAGACCACCAGATTTAGCTTTGGAGCTTTTTGTAGTGACTAAATTAAACTATATGGGTTTTAGACACAACATTTAAGGTTATGGAAGCTTCAGGTTATGCCTTCTGGAAAACAATTTGAGATGAAGAGAAATCCAGCACAGATTTTGTCCTCATTCCTTTCACAGGTGAAAACTCACCCTAGCTCTTTGTCTCTTACTGAGGAAAATATTTGTTTGAGTGAAACACAGAAACAAAATAATATGGTGAAAAGCTAAACTAGAGGACACTGATTCAAAGTGCAAGTAGTTAATAATCTTCTATAATATTTTTTGTATATGAATAACTGAATCTCTGTCCCCTTCTGCTTGACTTTAGGGAAAATGAACAGGTCCTCCTTTCCCTCAGTCAAAGGGTTCTGTAGAGTCATAACAGAGATTGTCAGCATGTCCCCAAAACAGCTAGGTCATATCTGATTCTGGAGGAACAAGGTTATTCAAACATTTTTCAGGGACAACTCAAGACAACTGAGCTCAGCTGATTGGCTAATGGTATTTATGAAGAAAAAGGCAACAATCCAGACAATTATTTTCACTATCTATAAGAAAGTGTTTGCAACAATGGCAGCTGATGCTGAAAATTGAATACATCTGTGTAGATATTTAGAAGTGCAGTACAGTAAAATGTATGCACTTTTCCAAAGCACATGTGTCTTTATCATAACTGTGTGAAAGACAAGCTGTACCATCATCCCACAGTTTGTACTTACTGAAGCTGAAAATACATTGACTGCCACTAATCCTTTAGTTTTTCACAGACTTCATTTCAGGTAGGCCAGTGAAGAATATAATTAGATGACTTTGATCTACAGAAGTTTGGTTTTATTAATGTTCTGGGCACACTCCATAATCCCACCCCAGCCTCCGCTCCACTTATTTCCTTATTTTCTTCAGATTGTTGGTGATGTGGGTAGAGTCTGCTATATTTATAGGCAAAAATTTATTTATGTCTTGGTCTCTGTATCTTAATTTATGGGGAAAGTACCCAAAGTCTCAGATGAACACCTACAATTCCTAGCTTTGAAGAAATAGCTGTAAATAAATATTAAAACTGGAATAAGACCAAATTCAGTTCTAGACTGCCAAAGAAATATCAGAAGGTAATAATCTTCAATTCAAACTGTAAATCTACTTTACAGTAAGCTACATAAGCATGTAAGATTGAGATGCCTTTTGCATCTTGCATTTTGATAAAGTATTACAGTATTAAGTTTCAGTAGTACATATTATTAAATATTGGGTTTTCTCAGAGCAAAAAAATTCTTTTCCATAAAACACAATAAATATAAGAAACCAGAAGCCATTACAGTGGGATAAGCAACAATATTATACTTAACAGTGAACACAAGTGCTAAAAGGTCATGATATTCTTCAGAGCCCTAGTCTTGATCCTCTTGAATGACAAACTCTCTTCTCACTTGAAGATGAACTGCAGGTCATTCAAAAGTACTTATCCAAAACTGGTCAAAGCTTATTTTAGCAGTAGGTTTGTGACAACAGTGTAAAAAAAGAATTAACCAATGTCAAATTTGGAGACTGTTGTATCGATAAATCAAGGCAGTAGCATCATCTTTAGAAAGAAAACCTCACTCCATTTCTTAAACTTGGCTTAAAATAATGAAAACCTCTCCAAAATTTATGGTAAGAAAGGGAAGTAGAGTATTGCTCCTGTGGTGTTTTGGCTGAGATAAAATTAATTTTCTTCAAAGTTGCTGGTATGGAGCTGTATTTTGTGTTTGTACTGGAAACTGTAGATAACTCAGGGATGTTTTAGCCATTGCTGAGCAGTGCTTGCACAGAGTCAAAGACTTTTTTGCTTCTGATCCCATCCCACCAGAGAGTAGAATGGGGGTGCACAAGTATCTGGGAGGAGACACAGCCAGCACAGCTGACCCCAGCTGACCAGAGGGATATGCCATACTATAGGACATTGTGTTCATATATAAAACCGGGAAAAGAAGTAAAAAGATGGGGATGTTCAGAGTGATAGCATTTGTCTTCCCAAGTCACCATTTTGCATGACAGATCCCTGCTGTCCTGGAGATGGCTGAACACTTGCCTGGTCATGGGAAGTGGTGAATAAATTTCTTGTTTTGCTTTGCTTGTGTGTGTGTTTTTTTCTTTACCTGTTAAACTGCCTCAGTCTCAGGTCATGAATTCTCCCACTCTTACCCTCCCAATTATTTCCCCTGTCCCACTGTGGGTGGAGTGAGCAAATGGCTGCCTAGGCCTTAGAATCAGTCTGTGAAAATTCTTAGTTCCAGCTTGGTTACTGATCAGGGTTAAACCATGACAGCTCCTTATGGTGCAATATAGCTTTTCATGCAAAATAAAACCATTTCTGATTCCTTAACTGTTTTACAATAACTGTGAAACCCTTATATGACATATGGCCAAGTTCACTCTGTAACAAGGACTACAGATTTCACTCTGTACTCAGTTTCATCAAAATAAATCAGGAAAAATATAATTCAAGCTACATGAATTTCTCTAGTCATCCAGCACAGTATATTCTGGATCAGCTCAAACAGAGGCTTCCGTTTTAGAAATCATAACAGATTATAAAGCACACGGGAAGTGAATGGCCAATTGAGCAACATTACCTCTTAAATGAAAAATACCCACTAAGTCAAATATTGTTAGAGAGGAAGGCAGGTGCTAAATGTGAATTTTACTTTGAGGAACAATGGAGAGATTTTCAAGGAGCCTTACTAATCTACTGCATCCATAAATATTCAGTACATTATAGTTGTTAGTAATGTATTGATGGTGTTAACATTTGCTCAATTCTTTTTTCCTCAGTTCTTGAGCTTTCTCACTTCTCATTAAATAGTATTTGAATACCTCTCTTAGCATTTTCTTTTGCAAACAACATGACACAATGTAGAGCTTTCTTGGCATTCTAATCAATGAGATGCAGTGTATTTTACCAGCACGAAGAAAACCTACTTTAATTGAGAATTATTGTTAGCCTCTTCATCCTTACTGTTGAACTATGAAGGCCCTTATCAGATTAGTATTGCCTGGCCTAGAAGAAGGGTAATTGCATCATCAGTCTCTCTTGGTTTCTGTCACAGCCCTTTTAACATGCTCATCTTTTCTATTACTTCATGATTTCATTTAATATTCGCCTGGGTTAAAATCATATCAGCAGCAAGCACTTTCTCAGTTAACAGTTGCTGTATGCTCTACTCTAGATTTCTTTCTCATGAATTAAGGGGAAATAACCTTTTTTTTTAAATAAAGAGTGCCCTGAAATTTTATGTCCAAATAGATGGATATTTAATTTCTATTTTGGAGTGTGAATTTACAATATAAACAAGTAACCTAAGTCTGTCTTCAATAAAATTACAAAGCATGGCTTTCTATATAGTACAATCCTTTAAGTACCTACTGCACTTTCATTCCCTTCAGAGAGTTAAAGCTGTTTAAAGGCCTCAACATTGTGGCAGTTACATATATGCATGTTACTCTTTTTTCTATTAAATTTTTTTGAGAGGACAGGTAATACAGTTGCTGAAAATAACAAAAGCTGGATCTTGCTTCCAAATTTACATTGGCAATATAGGATCCTTGCATTTCTTATTTTGAAGGGACACAGTACAGAGAAATGTAGGGAAGCTTGCTATTAATGGATGCAAATCTTCCGTTTTTAATTATATTGTATATTTTCAGGTATCTATGTTTGTCATAATAATAAAAATGGGTATCTAAATAAAAATGACAAAAATAATTATAAAAATTACTTATGAGAGCTGATAGAGATAGCAAGAGATTTGCCTTTTATATCTCAAATGCCTTTGGTTTCCTAATGGTGTGTATGCGCCTATACACAGACATAGATATTCCATAAAACACAAAAGTACTCTCCATAGGTGCCTTACTTAGGCACAGCCTCCTTGATAATTATAGGCAAGAGAATGAACATCTGGATCTTAATGATACAAACAATACTTTCATTCAAGTCCTTTCAAAGGCCAAGATTCTGTCACTAGTATTCATACAAAGTGAATAGTCTTATTTCAATAATTGGGCTGCTTACAGTGCTGAATACTGTCTGCAAGAGAGGAAGAAAAAGATTTAGCTAAAAGACACTTGAAAATGTTTGCTGGTGGGATAGTACAATTCCCTCATTTCAAGCCATTTTACTGAACTTGGTACTCAGGTGAGATGAAACAGATTCCTAAAAGGCCTGAACAATGCCCTAGGAAACATTTCAGATTGCTACTTTGCCTAGAATGTTACACATTTCTTTGACTACTCTGATGCTGTCCTTCCATATTATATCTAGTAGTTGCAGCATTATTTCTTCAGAGTGATGAAGGGAGCAGGATGGAATTAGGGACTAGACACGGTCTGCTGTATGAGTCTTATGGGAACGTGATACTTCAGGGAAGAATCCCGAAAGACCTATGCTTCTGTAGCCAGTCTGACTTTTTTCTTTAGCTTCAGAACTTGTCTTTTGGGAGAAAGAGGGACTACGTAAAAGGAAGTAGTCAGACAATACTCTAGGGAGTTATGTCTCCAAGGAGAAAGCCAAGGAAAGCATAAATATATTGTGAGTTGAGACTGCTGGTAACTGATACCAATTGCTTTCAAATCCACTTACTGACAACCTGAATATCTTTAAAGAGGAATATACATTGCAGTAGGGAGGTAAGATATATAGAACAAACCGTTATATTCATATTCACAAAACATTAAGTTTTATTTTCAGAGAATGACTGTAAAGTATCCAATTTAATATCATTGGAACTACTTTATGTTCACCTGAACACATCTAAGAATATAGTCGATTCAGAATTTTTAAAATACATTTTTACTGTTTTTCTCAGCCATGTCTTTATTTTACTTGGATATATGGCTTCCAGCGTTATTAACTGTGTAATTTTTAAATGGTTTGAAGATTACACAGAAAGAGGTCTCCTGAAACCTAAATTTAGATGATATTTTGGACATGTCAAAGTGTTGATTGAACTCAAATATTTTAGTTTAATAAGTCAAACCAATTAAGATGTCACAAAACTTTCTTCCAGTTGTTCTAACAAGAAACATGGTAAAGCTATGAATTTTGTATCAAAGACCTATGAAAGTAAATAATGCAAGAAACTGTATTGACTATAAGTTCATATAAGCTTTTCAGAGTTTATGATTAATTTAATGAGGTAAAATAGTTAGATATGACCTAGCAATCTGCACTTGCAGACCAGAAGGCTAGTAGTATCCCAGGCTGCACAAAAAGAAGTGTGACCAGCAGATTGAGGGATTTGATTTTCCCCCCCTCTTCCTTGCTCTTGTGAGACTCCAACTAGAGTACCGTGTCCAGCTCTGCAGTCCTCAGCAAATGCATGGATCTCTTAGAGTAGCTACAGAGAACAGTTGCAGAAATTGTCAGAAGGCTGGAGCACTTGTCCATGAAGACAGGCTGAGAGGACTGGTGTTGTTCATCCTGGAGAAGAGAAGGCTCTGGGAAAAGCTTGTTGGTTACAAGAAAGATGGAAAGACTCTTTTGACCAGGGCCTGTAGTGATATGAGAAAGGGTAATGGCTTTAAACTAAAAGAGGGGAGATTTAGATTGTATATAAGAAATTATTTACTATAAAGGTGATCAGATGCTGTAATAGGTTGGTAGAGAAGTTGTGTAGTGTTCAAATCCTTGTAAGTGTTCAAAATCAGATTGGATGGGGCTCTGAGCAACCTGGTGTAGTGGAAGGTGTCCCTACCCATGGCAGAGGAGTTGGAACTAGACTATCTTTAAAGGCCCAACCTAACTCAAACTATTTTATGTTTCTATGATTACAGAATTCTTATCTTTGAATTCCATGCTAGAGAAGATAAACTTTGACCTTTATAGATGTTTAACAGTATTTCTTTTTCATCTTGTGAGGACAACAGAAATTAGTGGCAGAATAAAATAAAAAAAAAAATAATAAAAGAGAGATAAAAAAAAGAACTGATGAATATAACATCTGTTATTCTACAGTGACTTAAGCTCCAAGTGTCCATGTGATGATGGACATGTTCTGTCTTTTGGATAAACTACAAGACAGAAAAGATAAAACAAGTATCACTCGGTCAGTCAGAACTGTTTTGAGTTTTATGTTGTTTTATTAATTTTTTGATTGGCAATACCCGAACAAATTCATCAACATACAACAGCCTCATGGAATAAACACTTAGGCTGATAAATTAATAAAAACACAGAATCACAGAACTGTTGGGATTGGGACCTCTGGAGATCACCTAGTCCAATCCCCCTGCTAAAGCAAGTTCACCTAATGCAGGTTGTAAAGGATTGCATCCAGGCCTGTTTTGAATATCTCCAGAGATGGAGACTCCACAATCTTTCTGGGCAGCCTTTTCAATGCTCTGTCACCCTCAATATAAAGAAGTTTTACGTTATGTTCAGATGGAACTTCCTGTGTTTCAGTTTGTGTCCCTTGTCCTTTTGCTGGGCACCACTGAAAAGTCTGGCCCCATCCTCTTGACACTCACCCTTAAGATATTTTAATGTATTCCTTGTCCCAAGGAACAGGAGAAGCATGAAAAAACATATTTGAGGCACTATTAAAAAGAAAAGAATTGCTAATTCTGTTCACTTTACGTTTTCTATTATTTTTTCCTGTCCATTATGACCATTATATATTTGAAATATAATTTAAATTATTATCAATTAATCTCACATGCCAGGAGAGTAATAAGAAACTCATTTTCTTCATAAAGAAAAATAAATCAAATAAACCATCTAAATAGCAGAAGTAAGTTCTATTTTTATTATACCTTTCCACAGCAGAATTGCACTGAATAAATCATGGATGCACAGCAGATGTGAAATCCATTCCTTCTACCTATTATGTTGTACACTCTCTAATTCCCTTAAGTTATTATTAATAATTTCTCACCAATAACCTGTCTGTGGTTGTAGAAAACTGAAAATTTAATGCTGTTTATTATTTTCCCCTTAAATAAACGTCTGCTAACACTATATTAGGAACTGTTGGTTTTGTCATCGAAGGAATATTCCATTAGCAAACTTAAAAATCATTCAATTTAATAATAATTTTTTTAAAAGACAGGTTTTTGACAAAATAATATAACAGCATCATTGCGATTTTCAGTGACATGTCCAAAAGTTAAAAAATATTCCAAATGTTGTAGGCTTTGAGTTTGCTAAAATGTTTGGTGATATTAATTTAAACTATGTGTGTTTCATCATCTGTTTAGACCATGTGACTCACTTTGAAACACCTGCTCTGCTGGGAGCTGATGGGGTCCATATATGTCAGAGAAGAGAAAAGGTGTCTTCAGTCATAGGCTTGCCAAGAGCGTAAAGAGGGCTTTAAACTAACCTTGCAGATTGAGGGGAACCTCAATCCATCCCACTCCCAACATTTTGATGCCAATGCCAGCAAGAGATTCCAGAGCCTGAGAGAGATTGCAGCTCAGCAGAAGACCACCTGAAGGGCAGCACAAAGGATTTCCTGCCACTCCAGCCAGTAAACCAGTAAGTGAGCTTCACTGGGGAAGCAATTTAATGTCTTTATGCAAACACATGTAGAACAGGGATGTCATTTTCCTGGGCTTGTGCAAAGCACTTGACACTGTCCTGCACAACATCTTTGTCTCTAAACTGGAGAGACATGGATTTGAAGGATGGACTTGGTGGATAAGGAATTGCCTGGATGGTCATAATCAAGGAGTTGTGGTCAACTACATGATATCCAAGCAGAGACCAGTGATGAGGCAATTCTTCTGAGACCAACACTGTCTAACACTTTTTTCAGCAATGTGGACAGTGGGGTTGAATGCACCATTAGCTGGTTTGCTGATGACACCAAGCTGTGTGGAGTTGTAGACATGCTAGAAATAAGAGATGTCATTCAGAGGTACCTTGACAGGCTTGAGAGCTGGGCCTGTGTGAACCTCCTGAAGATCAGCAAGGCCAAGTGCAAGGTCCTGCATCTGGTTCGAAGCAATCCGAAGCACAAATACAGGCTGGTCATAGAATGGATTGAGACCAGCCCTGAGGAAAAGGACTTGGGTGTGTTGGTGTGCTGGTTTGAAAGTGAACAAGGAGGAGAAATTAACCCCCGCATAAATTCCTTGCAAGAGACTTCAAGCTGGAGTTACAATTTAATAGAAAGATTACAATACATGCAATGATACAGAAAAACTAGTTTAAAACCACAGAGTACAACCTGATCCCTCTTGGTCAAGGTGGTGGCTGCAGTCTGACTAAGCAGTGGTTGCAGTACTGTCAAAGGATGGCTGCAGTCGAAAGCAGTGGTCCTGTGAAAGGTCTGGTCCTCTTCTGGATGTCTGGTGGTGGTCCCAAGCCCCAGAGTACCCAGATTATATACAGGCAGGAATGTTCCGTACTTTCCCTAGGGCAGGGAGTTTCACAAGGTGATGATGTAGTCCTATGAGTCATAGGATATTTTTGGGGTCCTTGATGGTCATTGCAGCAGTCTATCCTGCTAGTACCTGTTCAGCTCATTATGGCCCATTAGCAAAGATGACCCCCTCAGGATGGGTGGGACTGGACTACTGCTTCCCTGGAGGGAGTTATCAGGGCTGAGTCATTGGTGGGAAGCAAAATAAACAATACCCTGCCTCACAGGGTTGCCTCTTTTTCCCTATCTCATTTAGCACCCAGCCCACCTGAGGGGTGGTGTGTGCACTGGGCAGCTGTTGCAAATGACCCACCATTAACAGTTCATCAGTAACAATGTAGATCCTTGTAGGATACAACACCCCTATTAGCACTCTCCCTCCTGTAGCCATGACAGCTGGTAGACAAGAAACTCAACTCCTGGCAATGTGCTCTTTGAGCCCAGAAAGCCAGCTGTACCCTGGGCAGTGTACAAAGATTCATGACCATAAGTTCAAGGGAAGTAATTCTGCTCTACTACTCTGTGGTCATGAGATCCCACATGGAGTACTGTGTTCCGACCTGTGACCCCCAACATAAGAAGCACATGGACACATTGGACCGAGTCCTGAGGAGGGAGACAGAGATCACCAGAGGACTGAAGCACCTCTCCTGTGAAGACAGACTGAGAGAGTTGGGATTGTTCAGCCTGGAGAAGAGAAGAATTCAGGGAGGTTTTATAGCAGACCTTATAGCCTTCCAGTACCTAGCGGGGACCTGAAAGAAAGCTGGAGAGGGGTTGTCTGCAACGGCATGTACTGATAGGACTGGAGGTTATGACTTTAAACTCAGAGAGGTTTAGATTACATATCAGAAATTAATTCTGTACTGTGATAGGCAAGACACAGAAACAGGTTGCCAGGTGAAGTTGTGGTTGCCCCATTCCCAAAAGTGTTCAGGAAGAGGCTGGATGGGTTTCTGAGCAACCTTATCTATCATTTTGAAAAGTGTAGCTTCTCAGAGGCTATGAAAATACCTGCCACACTTGTCCAAGGCATAGGAAAATGTGCAAGAAAATTTTATTTAGCACAATTTTTCAGTAAATACTGGATTATATAAGGCAATATCAAAAACCCCATGGAGAATGTAAGCATTTTAACAGAAATCTGTTGGTTTGCCAAGGGCATAGAACTGCTAGTAGAAGCCTGCACCTTTAAAAAAATGTCTCAGATGCAGACATTTAAATATCAGAAAAACAGCTTTAAAATCTGAGGATCAGATCTCTTCAGTCAAGTAATATATGTAGATATATATATATATATTGATTTAGTCAAGTAATAAATAATAAATAAATCAGGACATGAGGTACAGATAAGCAGGTCTAGGTGAAACACATTTAGCTGAAATTGTTATGTGAGCAGGATTAAAAAATAAAATCCAGAAATATTTTTGTTCTGTGAAAAGTACAACTGAGAAAAGAGCCAAATTTCAAAGCATTGCATCTGAGCTAAGAATTCTGATAGAACAATCCTGATGATGTGATTGGGAGTAACAAAACATACATTTTATAAGTACATAGTTAAGTGTATACTACTGAGGGAAATCTGTGTCAGTCACAGTGGAATAAGACCACCAAAGCCAATATCATGCACTGAAATTTGACATTGTGACTATGAGGTAAGATGATGACACTGCAACAAAAGTACTTTCCTTGCTGCACTACATATGTCCTTTCAGATTTACATTTTATCTTTTCATTAAAAACTTTTAGGTTCTACCATACTAATTATGAAAGGGTACCTTCCAAACATAGAAAATATGCAAAAGCAGATATCAGTCATCTTCTGATGCTCACACAGATGGGAAAAACTGTTCTGATGTACTGCTGAGTTGTACTGAAATTTATATTAGATGTTTCTGGGTTTAGAATTTCTTATTTAGAGCTGCACTTAAACTTGATGCTATGATGCAAGGAGGACATGTATTTTTATCCTTAATTGTCGCTGCGAGCGGATGTCGAACAAGGAGAACTCGGGAGGTCAAGTGGCAAAAGAGATCAATTTATTTATTAAATTCAGCTTTTATATACAAAATGGACTCTCACTTGATTGGCCATTAGCTGTACGCCCCTTGCAGCTAATTGGCCACCTGGGTGCATGAGAAAAAGACTCCTTTATCTCAGTTTATACAAACGAATAGATTCTTTCTCATGAGAAAGAGGCTTCTGTGCTGTCACACTTAATAACTTCACTTTGCATGTATTTACTCTATTTTCAATAGTCTGACAATAAAAACTCCAAGTAACAAAGGCTGTGTGTTAATTAAATTAATAGATGTATAGGATCAATTTTTGCATCGTAGAATTTTCACTGTTTATACAATCTCATTTGTCATAATTAGATTTTCATGACAACTGAGAATAACTAACTTCAGCTTACTTCTGGAAGAATTTAGGTTGTATTGGTATCAACAGCACTGCTCAATTTCATGCCATCTGCAGATTGGCTGAGAGGATACTCAATCTTGCTGTCTACGTCTTTGATAAAGGTATCAAAGAACACCAATCCCAAATGGAGCCCTGATGGGCACCACTCATCATCAGCCTCTATCTGGACATAGAGCCATTGACCATAGCTCTCTGGCTGTGTCCCTCCAGCCAATTCCTCATCCACTGAATGGTCCACCCTTCAAATCCATGTGTTTTGAACTTAGAAAAAAGGATGTTATATGGGACCATGTCAAAAACCTTACAAAAGTCTGGGTAGATAACACTGGCTGATCTTCCCTCATCTACCATTGAAGTCACTCCATCATAGAAGGTCACCAAATTAGTCAGGAATGACTTGCTCTTGGTAAAGTTGTGCTAAATGTCTCAAATCACCTCCTTGTCTTGCATGTTCCTGAACATTGCTTACATAAGGATCTAGTCCGTGATCTTCCCAGGCACAAAGATGAGGCTCACCAGCCTGTAGATCCCCAGACCTTCCTTTCTCCACTTTGTAAAACAGGGGTGATATTTCCTGCTTTCCTGTGTGTATTGGTGGCTATTCAGTTCCTTCAGGTCTCAAACCTCCTCAATTACAGCAGGAGGGACTTTGCTCTCCCAAGCCCCACCTAGAGGTTCAGAGACTTCAGAGACATGGGAAGCCTGACTGCCAGTGAAGACTGAAGTCAAGAACTTGTTAAATGTCTCAGCCCTCTTCATATGTGTTTTTACCAGTTCTCCCTTATTTGTACACTCTCTTTGGGCTTTCTTTTCTGACTTATTTACTTGGAGAATCCCTTCTAGAAACCCATGGTCATGGATCTAAGCCTGCTGGAGTTCAAGAAACATTTGGACTATGCTCTCAGGCAAGTGGTGCGATGCTTGAGGCTGTTCTGTGCGGGGCCTGGAGCTGGATTTGATAATTGTGAGTCCCTCCCAGCTCAGGAAATTCTATGACCCCTTTGTTATTTATCACATCCCTTACTAAGTCCCATTCCATCTACACTGTAATTTTGCTGATCATAACCTTACACATCCTTTGTATTCATCCCAGGCCACATGTCCCTGCTTCCACTGGCTGTGCATTTCCTTCTTACTCGTCATTTTGAGGAGCAGGTCCTCGCTCATCCCCAGTTTCCAGGCTGTCCTGCTTCATCTCCTACATACCAGAATGAAGATCTCTTGTGCTCTAAGAGAAGTGTCCTTAAATAACTCACAGCTCTGGTCAGCTCCGGTCAGCTCCATTGCCGCTAAGGACAGTTTCCCAGGATATCTCATCCATTAATTCTTTAAACAACTGGAATTTCACTCTTCTAAAGTTCAGGGCCCCGACTTTGCTTTTTCCCAGGCACATGTTCCTCAAGATCACAAATGCAAACAGGCCATGGTCACCACAGCTCATCCTGCTTCCAATCTTAACTCCTTTCCTGAGCCCATTTGCTTTGGTGAGCACCAATAGATGTATAAGTAGAAGTACACATATAAATTTGTGCATGTGTGACACACAAACTACATATCAGAAGTCCATTTTAATACAAAAAAATGCATATTATTTTATAGGTTCAAGTTGAGATTTGCATTTCTTTCAAGTGCCCTTTAAAGTGAAGTTAAATGTTAATTAAACTTCCACTTTTTCCTACCAAATATTCTTCAACTCACTAGTAAAGATCAGTAGAAATTTTTGGGATTGAGAAGCCAAAGACCTACAAGTATTTTATAAATAGCTTACATTTTCATTGAATTTTTTCTGCTTTTCCAGTGTTAGTAATTCAAATTCCCTTTGCTCTTTAATTTCTATTTATTCAATGTAGAAAAATAAACTTAAAACAAGAATTACCACCCTTGGTTTTTTTTACACCAGTAACACAGCCTTACCTTTACCTGAAAGTGCAGCAAGAAGCTCTCATAAGTGCATCATTTCTGCTTTGACTGTAAAAACTGTTAACAGTGTTGTTTCCTTGTAAAAACATCCTTTAATAGCCTGAATGATGGAAGGGAGGATCACTACTATGGATAGGGTCTGTATGACATGCTGAGCATGGATTGGAGTTCTGTTCAATGCTACAAGAATTTTACATTGCTTCATTATCTGAAGGGATATAAAAAGATCTATGAATTTCTCTTCTTATAACATTAGCTCAAATAAGTAGCATTTAAAATGATACCCTAGAGTCTGAGGGCATATCTTACTAGAATCATGATGAACCAGCACCTCCTGGTGCAAAATACCTCTCCATAGGTGTTGGGTGATCTCCACAAAGCCATCTCTTCTCCACACTGAACAAATCCAGGTCCCCCAGCCTCTCCTTACAGGGCAGGTGCTCCAGCTCCTACCTAGTTCAGGGCTCTCTGCTGAAGTCACTCCAATTTGTCAGCATTCTTCTTGGACTCATTTGTCCAAAACTGGATGCTGTCCTCTCAGTGTGCTCTCACAGATACCAGACATAGGGGCTAAGAGAGTTTGTTGAAGACTGAGACAAAAAAGCATAGAGTACCTCAGCCTGCTTCATCCACTGCCACTAAATGACTCATCCCATTTAGAAACTGGCTTAGAATATTAATTGCTTAGACTTTTACTACTAACATCACAGCCAAGGTTCTAGTTTCCTTGATGTTCTCTGCACACTTTAAATTACAGCATGTTATGTAAAGCGTTAAAGAAAGAGTCCAGTAGTATTAAATACTGGAGGATTTGATTCTAAGTATTTTAAGGCTTGTTTAATAAAAGATTATATAAATAAAACTGATTTGCACAAGCACTGAATCACCACCACTGGAGTCAGTGAGCATTTTAATGGTTATTTCAAAGATTATTTGTTCTGTCATTTTGTTAAGAAAAAATTATAGTAGTTTATCTTCCTATTGGTTTATTATTAAGGAAAGATAATGTCCTAACCAGAGAATACAAGAGAAATTTTTGTACTAATAAGATTCATCTCACCAATATTTACCCCATAAATTTAACCACCAAGACTAAGATAGGCCTCCTGCATAGTGAAAAACGCACCTTTAGAGGAAGTGTCAAGTACATAAGGTGCACTGCTGTTCTTGCTCTTTCTCATAATGACGGGGGAGTCTGAACAACTAAGTTACACTCAGCAACAAAGTTTTGGATAGGGAAAGTTATGTGAGATGGATCTACTTTCAATGTATGATCTAACCTAGTAAAGTTCAATCACAACACCATTCTATTCATAGGTAAGCATCTTCTTGTTTTTCATTTTCTTGCCTTTTACGTTTTTTAAAATCCTAGTATTATTACCTACAGTATTGATATGACGGGAGATGGAAAACTACAGAAAAACAGCAAAATTATTTCTGTTTTTTCTTCAACATGAAATATTAAAACTGTTTTTAGCTCTAAAACCAATTAATAGTTTAGGCATATAATTTCTTATTTTGGTTTTAAAACAAACAAAAGAGACTAATTTCACAGAAGTTTGAAAGTATTGTGAAAAGCAGAGTGACTTAGTGGGAGTATTATCTGTACTAGGAATTGTTCTAGCTTTGTGTTTACAATATAAAAATATTTGCAGGAATAAAAGAAAATCTGGTTTTATTTAGTATTTTGATTTTTTTCGCTTCTTTCTTGTTGAATGTTTCATTTCCTGATCTCTTTAAAGTGGTGCAGGAGTTACGGGATTGTTTCAGCTGATAAAGAATGTAAGTCTATTACTCTATGTACATCTATGTCTGCTAGCAGCAAGATGACAAATGGACAGGAATTTAGTCTCTGAAAGTTCAATAAGATGGTATTGTCCTGACATTGCAAACTGTTTACCACAAAAATTCTCTACATCTATCACCCAGACCCAGCCTTTGCCTGATTCTAATTCTACTGATGTTGAAATCTGAAGCCCTTTGTGAGTCATTTATCACACTTATTAAAATGTTCCATTGTGGATTAGAATAGCAATTCACTATTACTTCAGAATGCTGCCCAAGGGTTATTCTATGCAGGAAAGTCTAATGCTTTATTGAAACAGTGGTTTGGTATTAATAAACGATTCTTTGCAAAGGCACTATGCTTTCAATTGTGAAATATGATGCTGGCATTTCAAAGCTACCATCACTGCCCAATATTATGCAAATCCCCTTACTTATTACTGCATTTAAATCTGGCCTAAATACTTCACAGTTAATATTTTAACAAGTATATGTCAATGGGATTATATAGAAAACTGTAAGTAAGGAATGGCTTTCTGCTTACTGAACTATAAAGAGGAGTTCAGTCCTTTGGAACATAAGATAAGTGATACAAACTTAAATAGTATCCAAAGGGATATTCTTTCCCTATTAAAATGATATAATTAGAAACATTTTCATAATTATTTTCCTAAAAAGTTTAATCTTGTTTTTCCCAAAGCTGAAAACTCAGTGGGAGGAAAATAAACCCATGAAAAAGATTCTGAATCATATCTTAAGTGACTGATTAACTCTACAAATACATTAATGTAACCGTAGATCTAAGGTTGACAAAAGATTACTCTTTAGATGTTTGTGTTATCTAAAATTTGCTGTACCAGACTGACTTTTGTTAATTTCTAAAATGTATGTTCATTCAGCACAATGGATTTATTAATATACTTAACTGAATTACACCTGTTCCTTTTTGCAGACTTAAAGTCCCCTGATACTGCTTGCTGACATTGCTTGTGAAAGGTGTTCAGAAGAAGTTGTGACTCTTTAAAAGATTACTCCTTTATATTTAAAACTTTATTTAGAAAGGTACTTCGGCAGTTAGGGTGTAAGATCCAGCTTTCAAACTCTGAAACTAATTTTTTTCCTGCAGTCTTGTACCGCATACATGACTGAATCATTTATACAGAGATCTTTCAAGACCACTTACATAACTTTCATGTTCCAGACAACGTCACCTTTGTGTCCTGCTCTTCTCATTTTTAAAATGAGATCAGTAGCACTTCTCTGTATCTCACAAGTGCTTCAACAGTAAATATTGCAAGTGTTCTAAAGGTTTCAAACACTATATGGAAGAAGTATAAAAATACCTAGGATCAATACAGTCATAGTAACTTAAATGAGATTGCAATTGCTTAAATTCCTTCAAAAAACATGTGCGAAAAATTATTCATTGTAACCTTTATTCATCACAAGTACTTTCAAAAAATGAAGATCATGGAATATGGCACTGCAATGTGTTCTTTGAGATGAGTTACAACGAAATTTATCTTGAGGAATATTTATATGCAAATGACAGCATTTCAATGACTAAAACACAGAGGTTAAATCCTCATGATGACCATTCTAAATCATTATTTTTACCCCAAAATACAAATATTATGTGTATATCTCATAATCAAGATACTCCATGCATAAAATTATCTATTTTATATGATTTACTTTTTTATAGTGTCTAAAATGACAAATACTATTTTTATCAATTAGAAATACATATTTGCAGTGAAAATATATCATTACTAAGGTACAAAGGTAGAATAAGAGAAAATCCTGTTAGTTCCTAGATGATGGTCTTTATAGCATGGTATCTGTTTAGAAATACGGATGTGTAAGTCAAGGAAAATTAAAAAGCTGAGTAAAGAAAACTCTTAAATTTATGAATAACATTGCACTTAAATAACGGAAATGAAAAGTTAAGAAATCATAAGTAAGACTTTAACCTTCAATTCTTGTCCCTTAATCTGGCTATGCCTTTTGAACTTTTAAGAATATATATATAACTTTAAAAATTTACCTTAAAAATTAACTGAAGTTTTCTGCAGATCAAAAATATGATTCAGTTCCCACTGGAGCAAGTGAGAAGACTGCACAGTCCTCAGCTTGCCTCTAGCCAGGATTTAAACACTGGCATTGCACACAAATGAATTATGCCACAGGATTTCTACAGGAAAGAAACAGGCAGCCTAGTTCATGGGCTAAGTAAGGAGGAAAGCACTTGCTTTAACTGCCAAGTGCCTTGGATCCTGGGATCTTCTGCAAATGAAGATAGAAAATGAGAAATAAAAATCTAATTCCTGCACTACAACAGGAATATTTAAGTATGTGTTTTTATCTGGTATTGTATGTATCAGTGGAGACGGACTGCTGTATTTTGTTTATGCAGACAATATTTTTCCAAGGGAGTGACTGGGCCAACAGGAGAATCTCTGCTGCCATACTGTACTTAAACTCTCATGTCAGATATGAGGAGCTCTGAAACCACAGGTTGGGCACAGAGAAAAGCCTTTTACATAGCAGGTTTTTAAACCCAAACATTTGCCTTGTTTTTGCACAAGAATGGTATTAAATGGCAGTCTTAGTAAAACTACTGTTGAAAACATTAAACATAATAATTTTGCATTTAGCTTTTAATATTTGTAGTCTAGATCTGATTTTCAATACTGCTTGAATTATTATTGGGATAAATAGAATTTGTTTTTATTCTGAACATATTTTCCTTAATTGTGCTTTGAATTTAAATGCCAATTAGTGAGAAACCTCTATGATGTTCTGTTGTGAATAAGAGAGAATACTTTCTTACATGTTTTCCAGTTGTACCAATGCTTAAGAATTTTGAAAGTTAACTGCCCTAATTTGGTCAGATGAATAGTCTATATCAGTCTCATTCCCTTCTGCAGATAGAAGGATATTATATATATTTCAGACAATGGCAAGAGGTGACATTTAGGAAGAGCAATTAAATCTAGCCATTTTCTGCAGATCATTCTTCATTAAATCCTCCAGATGCTGGAACAAAATTCTTTGCAAATTATTTCCTATACCTAGTTTTTTTATTATCAGTCAATAGTTTTTCCCACCAATTTAATTAGTTTTTCTGAACCTGCTGATAATCTTGGTATTCACAAGCTGGGGTGGAAACAGGTGCTGAGGAATACAGTCAGTGTCAGTAGCTCGGTGTGCCACTGCAGTGGGAGCTGCTCATGGAGCTCTGGGTGGCAGGAACCTGAGAGACGGGGCCTTGAACTGCCAACCTTTTGCATAGCAAAGGGCACGGGGACCTGATGGCAGCACCAGCTCGAGCCATCTCTGTGTTACTGTGCTGTGAATAAATTGCTTTACAGAATGAGATATGTAAGAGTGTGCTAAAGGAAAACTGGGGTCGAACAGGTAGGAAATCTGGTCTGAGTGCATGTGAGTTAAGTGTGTAGGGAGACAAGTGAGGCACTCGTTGGCTCATTGAAGCTGCCTGCTGTGAAAGTGCTTTAGTCCCAGCAGTCGAAGTCTCTGGCATTGGGAGTGTGACTGCCAGAATCCTGCGAATGGTCAGACTGGGAAAATTCCTTAACACCAGATTCTAAAATTCACAGCTATGCATGGAAAGAAATATTTTACCTCTTCCAAAAGTCAAAACTGGGTGCCAAAAAATACTTCAGATAAGGACTTTGGATACAGGATGGGCAGAAAATTCCAGGCTGAGCAAGTTATGACTGCTACATGCTAAAACCAGAATTACTAGCTTTGCTAAGATAATCTATTTTAGCTACCTGTCTTCATCTAGTTTTTATCTGACCTCACTTTTATTTGTTTGACTCATTCAAATACTTGATTTCAAGGTCAGAAACTGATATGTCTCTGATTAGAATACTTCACACTTACCCTATAACTGTATATCACTGCTACTAGCTATGCAGAAAGACAGCCTTTGTGCTTTTAATACAAGCCTAGGGAGTTGTTTTCCTCTTAAATTTAACTCTGTGTTATTTCTGACCTTGTTATGGGTGTTGCATTTTATATTTGCAGATCCTTCATACCTTTTTTACTGCTGCCTGTTCATAATTTGATACTCTTTTGTGAGGAAGCTTAACTGATTTCTACTTTTTCTTTTATTCATCTATTAGAAGGTGAACCTTTTTAAAGCAGGTTAGTTGTGGTTCCACTGGTAAGGTGAAGTGCCAAACTATTTCTTTGAATCTTTCAAAATAATGCTTCTAGAAAATACATGTTCAAAGAAGTGCATAGGAAAATGCTGTCAGACCCATTTTCCTCTGGTAAATGAAGCTCTGGTAAAATCTAAATGCTTCAAAGAACTGTACCAATTTTGATATTACTTAAGTTTTGGAAGAAAACAAATCTAATGACAGAAAAATACATCTAATGTTTATGGCTTTGAAATTAAAGAACTAAATTATCTCACTCTGAAATAATCATCCATATATTCACTGTAATACAGTTTTTATAATATTGAACTGAAACATTTAAAAAGTACCAAATATGTTTTAGCCAGAGAAGGAAACTGATGTTTATTTAGTATCCTGGTATAAATCAGATACAATAAATGTTAAAGTCTTAAATTTTTTTAATTGAATGAAATTTATGTTGTATTGCATTCCAGTCAAAATTACTTTTATCTTGCTTTCCATTACTTCCTCACATTTTCCATTTTGTCTGCTACCTGTCATGATACAATACAACTCCCACCTCCATTAAGGCCAAATGCTTAATTATATCTTCTGGTTGTCTTTGTAAAACAAATGAATAATAATGGGTGTAAAGGACAACTGTATGATCTTTACTATTATTTATCATCCACAGCAGTGCAATGAATCTGTAATGAACATTTGAACTTTTGGAAAGGAAAACAGGAAAGTGGTTAGCAAGATGAAACTTTTTTTTTCTATGCCTTATGCTTTCACCTCTTGCAGAGCTCATTTTAGGCAACGAATCTGTCTTTTCTTTGCTCCCTCTCATTGGTTTAACAGTTCATTTCAAGAATATATGTCTACTTTCCTCTCCTTATATAGTATAAGGGCTCATTAAAACTGGATTTGTCTGTGTTTTTTCTTGTAAGTATCACAATACAGTACCTCATTTAAATTAAAATGTACACTTCTTTCTTCCTAGATTCCCTTCCAAGACTTCATACCATATAATGAATGATTTTTTAAAGGGTAATCTTACCATTTTTAGCATCTAATAGGCCTACATTCTGAAACAAGTAAGAAACTAAAATAACTTGCTTCATAGCACACAAGGATGGCATACTGCAATACAAATCACTGTCGCTTCTCTTCCATTCTCCCTCCTATAGTATTGCTCTTTGTATTAAAAATGTCTGTAAAAAGATCTCTCTTTCAGTGACAGTGTAAAGGAAATGTGATTAAAGAATATACCACACACACACCCCTTTGAGGGGGAGGAGCTGACTGATTATTCAGTTTCAGCTTTGTGTTTTCCTATGCTTCCCCCTTTATTCAAATATCCTTTCAATAATGTCGCAAGTATTCTATATATTGCAAGGCATAGCTGCTGATCTGTTATGATCCAAACCAAGGTCTTCTACAACAATAGTGAGCATATGGTGTCACATGAATCCAGATTCATAGGTCCTTGGACCGTCTCAAGCTAACCTCGGTTTTGTTTGTTTTTTTCATGTCCCCTTGCCCCCAGTTAAAGAACTAACATTCTTATTTTCTTCTGATTCCTTGAAAAGCACTGCAAAAACAACATCTTTAGAAAGAAAATTACCATTAGAAAAATCTCACTTCAGAAAATTTGAAACTGTTCTCCAAGATATTGCCTGAGCCACCCTTGCAATCATCAGTTTACTTTCAAAGAACACAGATCATGACCGCTACCTACTCCTTCCCTGATACATATATCCTATCTAAAAAATTGTGGGCATCTTTTACATAAGCAGGAGGAATTGTACTTTGTTTTTATGGATAGGACTGGATAGTTTTGAAACACTTTAGATTTTTCTACTATGTTCCAAACCCAGCTAATCAATTAACTTAAATTCCAAGTAATACAAGAACTGCTTCATTATTATTCCCCATTTTTGCTATCCACAACTGTGGAAATAAACTGGTTTGCTTTCCTATTTTGTTGCTCCCTGAGAGACATTTAGGAGATTATCTGTCTGGAACAGGGAATTTCTACCTCAGCACAGGAGAAAAAAGCATACGTACTGCTGAAGCAAATGGATTTGTGGGAGGGAAGGAAAATCTGTTAGCTCATAAGTTTAGGAAATAGGGACTACGAGTTAATAAGCTTAGGGGTAAGAATATATCCTGGGAGCAAACAGATTTATGAACACCTGCCATGGAAGGATTTGTGAAAGCGGATGAAACACATTAAAAATGATGATGGATGAGGGGTGTGGTAGAGGCAGAACAATAGGGAAGAGCTTGAGTTCCTAACATCATATTTAAAGGTAAACCAATAGCAAATGCCTAATGAAAGATGAGATGGATAAATATTATGATGATGTATAGACATACATATCAATAAAATGCATATACCTACATAGACTATTAATGTGAATAAAAGAGAATACATATAAATTAAAATTACAATTTTCAGCTTAATTAAAACTTTAGGAGACTGAACAGAACATCTGACATTTATCTCTAGCCCAGCTAAGGTAATATTTTCACTCAGCATCCTGTATAAAAGAGGAGCTGCATTAATATCACATTTGTGGCTGTCAAGCAAGAAAATTTTTTAGCATTTGTCCCTTTCTCTTGGTGTTATGCTCTTTCACCAGTGTGGTTTTGGGTCCTAAAATCAGTGGTGCCAGTCTTGCCATGGGGAATGGGAATTAAGCTGACTGCAAGAGGCATTAGCCAGGTTTGCAGAGGAGCATGATGTTCACGATGAAGTGTGGGAAAACATAACTTTAGCTTAAATGAGTTTCAGCAGTCCACCCTCAACCCGGATGAGCTTCAGCTGCAACCCTGGGTGGGGCAGCTAAGGTAACCAATCATGGTGTGGGGAGGAACATGTGCTGTATGGTATAAAAGGTTTGTGTTTTAAGAGGTGGAAGGTAGGGGTTGATGGTTAGGGAGTTGATATGTCTGTTGCTGAGGCCTGCCTTGAAAATATCCTTGGTGTTGGTTGAGTGTGAGCTGTGACAGTGAAGTGTTCTACCTCTCCGGGACTGGAATCCATTTTTTTATTGCTTTTATGTCTTCTCAGATCAGTCTGTCTCCTTTGCATTTTTCCCAGCTACGGTTTACAATTGCACAATACCCTCCTGAGACACAGCATAAGAAAATATTGCATGCTGTTTAATGACTACTTTAGTGAGTCACAGGTGACACCGACAATGTTTCAGCTGAAATAGTCAAAGCAGTGCTTAGCTGGCCACCAGTCAGCTGTTCAAAGAAATTAAACGTTCAGGCCAAGGCAATCCCTTTTACCAGCAATGGCAAAAGTCCTATTTATTAGGATACATTATATATAATCACATATGATGTGTATATTTGCATAGAAAGGATATAAACAGAAGGATTGATGACTCCATGATATATTTTATTTAGACTGTGTGAAATGACTTGTGGGATAATGAAATGAGGCTGAAACAGCAAGAAAATTGAGTAGGTAAACACAATCGGTTTTCAATATGGTTTGAGCTTAAAACTTTCACATGCTGTGTGTGTTGTCCCATATTTACTATTTTTATTTGCTCAAATTTTGGAAATTTCAATTTTAATTTTATAGTTTCATTGGTATGTAAAAGAATATTATGTTTCTTCATGGCAGCACAGCTTTATACAGAGCGTCTAGGTAGAGTAAATAGTGTTTTATTAATTGCAAGAATCTTTTTTTAGTTAACAACCTAATCATTCAGATATATAGGCAACATATTCCTTCAAGATGGTTTAAAATGCAAATTAGGTTCATGTTTTTAATAGATTTTATTAATCCCCCCATTTTGCTTTTGCTTATATAAAAAAAAAGTCAGCATATTACTATAGTTCAATAATATAAGAAAAATATTGGGGACCAAGGATTGAGTTTTAAATAGCCCTGCCTGCTTCTGCAATTCTGCCATGTCATTTAAGAGGGCAAGTGGGGAACGGGAAACTACCTGTCTTATTTAAGAAACAGGCAATGGTTGGGAACACCGGGCTTCTGTAGGTAAATAATGCAACAGAAAAGCTTTGCCACATCATGAACAAAGTATGAAACACGTGATTGTGCAACTTTCAGAGCCAAATTTGACGCTTAAGTTCAGTTCTGTGTCCTCTTGTCCATGTAGGCAAATTCTAGGTGTCACTGAAAGTCATTCAGATGAAGGGCTATCAGCTTTGGGTAAGAATGCAAGTAATTCTACTTGAATGTAGTGCTTCAGAAGGGAGTCTTACAGGGAGACCTGTACAGGACGTAACTTAAAGTGGTGTCTAGTAGTTTTGAGCAATCTAGAAGGATTGTTAGACTCAGTTTTGTTTTTGAGAGAGAATCAGTTCTAAAACTTCCCAACATCTCTGGAAGTAGTGGGAAATTGTTCCAAAATTACCCAAAGGCTAATACTTTAGGAACAGAGATTGTTATCTTTTCTCTTTTAAAATTTCTGTGTAAAGGTAATGTTTCAGTTACCAGCAGATGATTGTCTAGTGATTAGAAAATTGTTAGTAAACAGTAAGGCAGAAACAAATATAAAGTTGTTCTCAACCTCTGGTGTTGAAAGCACTTTTTTTTACCAGTCTAGCTATTTCTTTGTTTTAATTATCCCACTTTTCTCATCTAACCCATCATTTTCTTTTCTTCACCATCAAAGCTACATGATTCCATAGAAGACAATCAAAACTTACTAACTAAAAAGGGTAAAGGAGAGCACGATAAAGCCAGAATAAGAATGCAGTGAGCTGGTTAAGATGTTGAACCTGGAGGAAGTTTTCCAATTACAGTTCCTCATATAATTTTCCTGCATTTATATTAAATATTTGTGAATAAAAAGTAGGTCTGGGGCTGTGACCCAGATACAGTGTCACAAAAAACAACACCTTATGTGGCCATTGACTATGTTCTCTCTTCTTTTCCAACAATTCTCAATTTATTTTTGTTCCCTGCAGCACTATTTTAACAGGAATAGAGAATATCTTTCCATTTCAAAATTGTCTGTAACATTAAGTTTGGAATAATCACTTATGAATCATATTTGTACTGCAGACTAAAGGCCAAAAGTCTCAGGCATGGTCATGAAGAGGCTGCAACTACAGCTGTGCAAAATACAAATATATAATTTTTATTATAATTAAGAAGCATTTTTCATTATTAAAAAATCAAATTAATTCCTATGCATGTTTATAAAATTCTGCTTAAATTGATTAACATACATGATTACAACCATTTTTTCCCCTTTTTAAGGATCCACATATAAACTTTTCCTCCATTATAAACTAAATACCTTGTGTTGAAATAAATTTTCCATAAATAAATCCAGGAGTTCACTTCCTCTTCAACTATGACTAAACTGAGTCCTGATGGAGCTTCAGGAAGAATGAAAAACTTATAATACCTTAAAGATGAAAATGCTGATAGAATTTTTTAAACAGATGTTGCAAAATCACATATTAAGCCAATGAAACCTTGATTTTTTTTCAAAATAACATTCTTACATTTCAAAAGTGTCCCCAGGTTTTAAAGCAGGTTAGAACAAATTATCAGATTTGAAAAAAATCAGATATGATTATGAGTGTCTAAGGGTTTTAAGAAGGAATTTTCACCCTTGGATAGAAATCTGGTTTTGAGGTCTGTATCAACTGTAGGTTCCACCATTTTCACCACATCACTCCAAAAGTATATACTCATATATAGTGCTATAAAATATTGCATTTGAAGCATAATGAAGACAACTTCTGTCAGCTTAATGAGCCCAGAAATGGCAACAGGTGCAGTACTTGCCTGTTTCAAAACCTCTTGAAAGCAGAACATTTCATAAATATATTTTTAATGACTCAGTATTTTGGGTTACTGCTGAATACTCCTTTCTATGCATTTAAGATAGTATGAGATTATTAATTTCCACAAAATTTTTCTATTAAATTTTGCAGCATTTATCCTTTTTCAGTTCTCCACTGAAACATCAGCAACAGAAAAGGCAAAATACTATTTTTGTTCACCAAGTAAATTTGGACTATCATTACTCAGATTGATATACTTCTCAAGATGTAGTGGCTTATTTGGCAGCAAAAATAGTTCAAATGAGGATGGTCTTTCTTAAAAGATATAATTTGGGCTTAATAACCTCTGAAATATGCCTGAAGGAGAAAAAAAAACAGAATTGCAGATTTTAGTTCAATTTTGAATTAGATGATAATGTCCGATCATGTCTTACCCTCCTTAGGATAATGTATTTTGGAAGTGTAGGAGTTCATATATTTGGTTCTCATGGATCTGCACAGTTAGGTGTGTAAAATCTTTAGTAACAAGAAAATGGGATACGGGGTAGTATATTTAGATGCCTGTTTGCAATAACTTCATCTGCTGTGTGCAAAAGATTTTTTTATTTTTGAAATTATGGATACATCATATCTTGAAGAAATATGTTGCTTATGAATGTAAAAATAGCATGAAGTATCACTAGCTTTCTGCAAAGTTTATGCTTACTGCAATCTATGCATATTAAAGCACATTATTACCATGTATTATTAAACATAATACAAGAAAAGTCTAAACATAACTCTCAACTTCGCAATTCTTTTGTACCAATTTATAGAACCTAAGAGAAAATGTTACTACTCCAGTGTTCTGATCTGCAAAGCACTGACATAAACACAGTAAAAAGGATACCAGAAATTATTTTCTCACATACATTCGAATTGTATTTTCGCAAAACCTAAAAGTCACTGAACCATTCCCCTCATCTAAGTGCAATTTATACAACAAACAAAGCCTGAAGAAATTGTTTTAAGTGAAACTGTATATTTTATCTACCATTCTGAGAAACAAATGAAAATAGATATACATTCTGACCTGCTCTGAAAAAGATAAGAGAGGTTTAGTCAAGAAATAAACAATTTTTCATTGTAAAAACAAAACCAAACCAAACATTCATTGCATTCGTAATAATTTCAAATACATATCATTATTTAGTTCATACGCAGATGTGAAAAAGTAAGAATCTTGTAAACTTATGTGGATCCGATGGCCTGGCACATCAGACCCTAGGTAAGTTTTTAGTTGACACCAGTGCACAATGTACCCTGATTTCATCAAGATATGTAGGGGCAAAATCTATCTCTGTTTCTGGGATGACAAGGGGATTCCAACAGCTGATTGTCCTGGAAGCTGAAGTGAGCCTGACAGGGAATGAATGGCAAAAACACCCCATCGTGACTGGTGCAGAGGTTCCGTGCACCCTTGGCATAGATCATACCTCAGGAAATACCTCAGGACAAGGGATTTCAAGGACTCAAAAGGGCATCGTGTTTTGGGATAGCTGTTGTGAAGAGAGAGGAAGTTAGAGAGCCAGGGACTGGTCAGCAAGACTCACTCACCCTTATACTCCTATATGGGCTATACTAGAGAAGAGTAGAGGCTGACAGTAGACTATTGTGGCCTGAATGAAGTCACGCCACCGAGTGCTGCCATGCCAGACATGCTGGAACTTCAGTAGGAACTGGAGTCCAAGGCAGCAAAGTGGTGCCACCACTGACATTGCCTATGCCTTTTTCTCTCTTCCTTTGGCAGCAGAGTGCAGGCCCCAGTTTGCCTTCACCTGGAGGGGCGTGAAGTACACTTGAAATCGACTGCGCTAGGGTTGGAAGAACAGACTTACCATATGACATAGACTGATCCAGACTGCACTGGAAAAGGGTGAAGCTTTGGAACATCTGCAGTACTTAACGACATTGTTGTGTAGGGCAATACAGCAGAGGAAGTTTTTGAGAAAGGGGAGAAGATAATCCAAATCCTACTGAAGGTCAGTTTTGCAATAAAACAATGTAAGGTCAAGGGGTCTGCCCAGGAATTTTATTTTTTAGGAGTAAAATGTCAAGATGGACATCATCAGATTCCAATGGATGTGGTCAACAAAATAGCAGCTATGTCCCCACCAACCATCAAGAAGGAAACACAAGCTTTCCCAGGCATTGTGGATTTTTGAAGGATGCATATTCCAGATTACAGTCATATTGTAAACTGTCTCTATCATGTGACGTGGAAGAAGAGTTATTTCCAGTGGGGCCTTAATAACAACAAATTAAACAGGAGATTGTTCATGCAGTAGCCCTTGGGCTAGTCAGGACAGGACAAGATGTGAAAAATACGCTCTCTACTGCAGCTGAGGACAATGGTCCTTCCTGGAGCCTCTGTCGAAAAGTACCCAGGGGGATATGAGTGCAACTCCTGCGGTTCTTGAGTCAGGGATACAAAGGATCTGAGGCCAGCTACTCTCCAGCTGAAAGAGAGAGCATAGCAGCTTATGAAGGGGTTCAAGCTGCTTCAGAAGTGATTGGCACTGAAGCACAGCTCCTCCTGGCACCCTGACTGCCAGTGTTGGGCTGAATGTTCAAAGGCAAAGTCTGCTGCACACATCATGCCACTGATGTTATGTAGAGTAAGTGGATTGAGCTGATCACACAGCGAGCTCGAATAGGAAACTAGGGATCTTGGGAGGCACCACAAACTGGCCCAAAGGTGAAAATTTTAGAGGAGGAAGAGGAAATGGTGATGTGCTGAGAAGGCCCCACCATATAATCAGCTACCAGAAAATAAAAAATGGCACGCTCTCTGTATGGTTGCTGCTGTATTGCAGGGATACATCAAACATGGAAAGCTGCCATATGGAGTCCTATGCAGGGAGTTGCGAAGCTATTGAGGGACAAGGTGGATCAAGTCAGGTTTCAGAGCTGAAAGCCATCCAACTGGTTTTAGATATTGCTGAATGAGGGTGAATTGTTTTTGTCTTGGTGGGCCCATGACGCCGCAGGTCATGAGGGAAGAGATGCAACATGCAGATGGGCTTGTGATCAAGGGGTGGATGTAACTGTGAACTCTATCACACAGGTTATCCATAACAGTGAAACATCTGTTGCAATCAAGCAGGCCAAGGGGGTAAAGCCTCTGTGGCATGGTGGATAATGGCCAAATGTATATGGGGAGGTTGGCAGATTGATTACATCACACTCCCACATCAAGTCCGCTGATCTGCCCTTAGGCTGATTTTAAAGGTTTTGTAAATAATTTCTGTGATTGAGAAAGTGCTTATAGGAGCAACCTAGCCACTTCAAATGCTTAGTGGCACAAATTAGGAGTTGCACAGATAAAAAGAATGGAACTACACTAATCAGATCATAGCAAATAATGGTCCAGATTTCTACTTGGCAAAAGTTTGCTTCTCTTTCTTCCTTACATTTCTAATACTTTAAAATATGGCTTGACTAATTGACTAGTACAGAAATTCTGACTTTTATGAACAAGTAAAGAAAAAAATCTCTGATCCAATAATTTTATTTTCTGAGATTAATGTACTCAGCACAATAAATATCCAAGTTACCACAACATATATAATATTTTTAGTCTGTTCTTGTTAAATGACAATGAAACATGGACACTTAAGTTTTCAACTGGTAAAGATGGTTTCAAAATATATTCAGTAGCTGCTTGGTATTCACACCTTTATTATCTGTACTGGAGTCTAAATGCTTGAAATATGAGCAAAGATATAAACAAGCCATTCATAAGAAATTATAAAATTATGAACTTATCACTCCTCTAAGGTATTAACACCTTCTCCTGTCACTATTTTTCACTACTTAATAAGGACTGGCAAAACACCAATTTATTAAAATTCTAAAGGCTGTATGCTGCAGACAATTTGCTAGCCTTTAATCATATCATAAAATGGAGCCTTTCAAACAATTTTAGAAAAATCTTGTTGGGTCAGAGACTTAGTGTTAAGAAAATAAATTTATCAAGTGTCAATCTTTGTCAAATATCAGAGTACTCAAATGCCTGAAATGTAGTTAAGCACAAAATGAGTAGATTTTAGAAATACAATAAAAACAAAACCCAGAAAGTATGTAGTCACTAATTTGTTATTACTATAATAATAGACTACTATAATAATTTTAATAATTATAAATTATTAATATTTTCATTTTTATTAACATACTAATTACTGTCTGCACATAAAAACATACCCAGGTTGCACTACATCTCACACACATAATGAACAACCATATTTGAAAGCTTACTTTGAAAGTCCAGTTGGAAAATTTCATCTACAGATGTGGTCACAGCCTTCAAGTAAAAGAGGATTTTTTTCCCCTGTCATTATAGCTATTCACTGTGCTCTACATGAAGTAAAACAAAAGACATCTATTTTGTCTGGCATATAGAGCCTACCAAGCTTGAGAATCTTGTTTCATTAATAAATTTGGCAATAGAAACAGCTTTCTATTCTACTGGTATTTTTCGCATATGGCAAGTATGACAATAGAGTGTGCAGGGAGAGCAAAATTCATTATAAATATCCAAGATACGTTTGCAAACATTTGTCTCCTTTATAATTTACATACCTTCAATTATAAGTAAGAGAATTACCAGCTACTGCTCTAAATTTGGACATCTTCCAGGTACTATTTATCCTCACAGAACTATTTAAACTACAGTTGAGAATGTTCCTAGTCCTGAACATAGATCATCTCCATTTGTAGTCAAAAATTCAGAAAAGTTAGAACTACAAGCAAACAACAGCTATATTTATATTTGGTAACAAACTCTGTATATGAATGCAACATATATAGTTCATTTATCCAATAAAAATCTTGCATTCATTCACCTCTCAGCAACAATTTGCAGATCTCTCTGGGTAAGATATAGACAAAGATAACAAATATCTCTTATCCAGCCTACTTCCAGTGATAATAACTAATGAGAATAATACCATATTTATAAATATTCCAGTTCAAATCTTCCAGTGGTACCTATAAGTTTTTGTTATAGATCAAAACCTATGCTAGGTGCTGAGTAAGATGTGGTGGGTTTACACAGCAAAATTTTGGTGTCAGGGGGCTGCAGGGATGGCTTGTGATAGGAAAAATCAGGAGCTACCCCCAAGTCAGATAGAGCCAGTTCCAGCCGACATCAAGACAGATGTTCCAGTGGCCAAAACTGAGCCCATTAGTGAAATTGGTGGCACCTCTGCAGTAATATATTTAAGAAGGGACCCCACAGTGGAGCTGGGGAAGAGCATGGGGAGGGAGGAAGGAGTGGTGTGGACAAAGTTTTATGACCTCACTGCAACCCCCATTCCCCATCCCCCACACTGGCTGGGGAGGGGATGTAGAAGAGTTGGGAGTGAAGTTGAGCCTGGGAAGGAGAAGATATAGGGGACAAGGTGTTTTAAGTTTTGTTTTTATTTCTCCATATCTTACACTGTTGTTAACTGACAATAAATGAAACTAATTTCCTTAAGTCAAGTCTGTTTTGACCATGACGGTGTTAGATAAGTGACCTCCCTCTCCTTATCTCAATCCTTTAGCCTTTTGTCACATTTTCTCTCCCTGTTCTCTTGTGGAAGGGGAGTGACAAATGGGTTTGATGGGCACCTGGCAGTCAATTAAGCCTATCTATATGTTTTATTTGTAATAGCACAGCTTGTACTAGTGCTTAGTTAATAATAAACTTGTTAATTCTGATGTTTCTGCTTAGTACTGAGGCTGTGATGAGACCTTTGCTCTTATGATCCAATGTCTGGGAAAAAAAAATTTAATAAGCTGCACAAATAATATTTTTACTAACATCTTTCACACTTTCACAGTGGTTTTAAATTAAGAAAATTCTCATTAAGATACATTATCTATATATTATATGTATTTATTACATTCTATTACTTTATGTATAAGTGATATGAGATTTTTATTTGTGAATGGAGTGCTAATTATTATTTTTATTTTCTTTATTCCAATCCAATATGAAATACATTTTTAAATTTTTTTTCTTGGTTTGTATTTGATTTCTTGGTCTCTCTTGGAGCCAAGCTCATGTCTTGGGTTCCACCCAAACTATAAAAAACCTTATGAATACTGAACACATAATCCCAGTGCCCAAAGAAATTTAAATTTGTTGAAAACTTTCTGACAAGGACTTTTCCGACAAATTCATCAGTATCAAAATTGTTTATGTGAACATTTTTCCCAAGATGTTCAGTCTGTCCAAGGACTCCTTGGCAAATGACTCCTTAAATGGCCCAATACTTTAGATAGCTCAGTCCCTGTTACTGTCACCTGCAGAACAAACGATTGGTTTGGTACTTGTGAGGAAAGCTGGTGCCTGACCGATAGAAATATTCTGATTCTTGTGGTCTCCATTTTCTGAGGAGTATGAAAGTCATGACCTATGGATCATGGGAGAAAAAAATTCTGAGAGAGCAGGATCCCATTCCATTAATACACACAATGAATATGAAAACAGAGACCTTGAAACATACTACATGCCCATACTCTTGTCCCAAGAAATAGCAAAACTGTGCTTTCAGTGCTAAAACATACTGCAAACTGTGCTGCTAAGCAACATCTTCTTTGTGACACTAGTCTTCATATTGCATCTAGACTCCTCCCTTATCTTGAAATGGTGCCTTTTTAGTATAATTAGTTGTAATTATCACATGTAGATATAATTAATGTAGCACAAATAACAGGAGAATCTGTATTCCTAGTGAAGCACTAAGCATATGAGCTGCAATCAAAAATGATGTACTTAGTCATCTTTGTGTCCCTTTGTTGAAATCTCTCCAGTATCTCCATTTCTCTCTTGTACTGGAAAGTCAAAAACTAGACGCAGCACCCCAGATGTGTCTCACTGAACAGAAAGGGAAGAATCACTTTTCTTGACCTACTGACACACTCCAAATGCAGCCCAGGAAAACCTTAGCCTTTCTCTTGCAAGGGAGCAGTGTTGGCTGATGCTCAACTTGGTGTCTGCTGGGATCCCCTCTTTTATATGAGGTACATGTTTAATTTCTGGTGTCCAGATGATTGCATATGGTAAATATCCTATTTTTCACAGCAACAATAAGAGATCACATAGCTAAGATAACACAGCAAAAAAAGGTCCAAATTAAAAGTTGGAGCTCAGAGATATTTGATTTCAATGTCTCCAGAATCCAACATCTACAATTTCAAGAAGCACATGAAATATAGACCTTTTGCATGACACAACCTAACAAGGTTTGCTAACAAGATGTGGAATAGAGTGGTATTAGATTCTGAGGTAATTCTGAGAGTGAAAAGAATATCTGTTGAAAGCTCAGCTAAAATGATGATTAAGTTAAAGAGTCCAGGTGAATATATGAGAAGTAAAAAAAAGAAGGAAAAAGTAATGAAAAATATGAATGTGACATAGCAGCAAAGAATACAGCAATAGATGTGGAATCTGAGTGAGAGGTGACAAAGAAAGATGTCTGAGGAAAAAACAAGGAACACAGGAAAGTGAATATTTTTTTGTAATGAATACCTTTGTGCTTGTATTACCTCTTTCTGTCCAGCTATGTCTGTATATACATGACATTTTATGAAACTGCATACTTACTTTCCTTTTCCCTATTGCTACCCTCCAGCTTTTGCTGCTCCGTCTTCTATTCTGACTGTTATTTCTGAAATTTTTACATTACAGATTTCTGTGATCTGTCTTCACCTAGAAAAGAAGTTTTCGGGAAGAGACGTTAACAAAAGTTCACAGTTCTTCTGTCCCTAAAGCGAACAACACATTTTCTTTTTCCACTATAAAAAAATGAAATAAAATCCTGCAAGCAGTTTATGAACAGCTCTAGAAATAAAACAGCTGCGGTTAAGAAATTAAATTTGGATTTGAAGTAGAAAGCATTTGTGGATTCTGCTGAAAACTGACTTTGATTCAGCACAGTACACTGTGCTTGTCCATTTCATTTTGCAAGAGATTTTTCTATTAAATTGCAACATGTGTTCCCCCCAAAAAAGGATATTAAGCAAATTTATAGCCTGATAAGAAATTTAGGATAATCAAAAAAATATACTATGCAAAATTTAAACATCCCTGCAAATACTGTCATAAATGCTGTCATAATCTACCTCAGTCTTAGCTCCTGACAGGAATGAAAGTATCTGCTGGTTATACTGTAATTAGTAATTAATCCAACACATATGATGAGATGTACTTTTTGAGAAATAGAATGCAATCAGCAGTTATAATCATTCCAGAAGACACGTTTTTATGTTATATATTGCTATGAAATATTTCTTCTTCTTCATCTTCTTCTTGTTATTATTAAATGTTATTCAATGTCAGCTACATTGCACTAAAAACAGATTATAAAGCAAGATATTCATCTTCATGAAAATAACTGCAAAATATTCTATCCTGTGTTCACCTATAGAAACTAAGAAATTATTATTGCAAGAAGATAAAAAATATTTGCAATGTGAAGAGCAGCACAATATCTGTGGTAATAGTTACTGTTTAATTAGATATTTTGAGCATTGTAAATGTAGCTGAAATCAACTGATGAAACCATTTAATACTGCATAGTATGCAACTCACTCAGGATGGAAGCACTTTTAAATAGTTCAGGACTTCTTAAAATGCCTAAAATTAAGAGGAAGAACGAGCTAAACTGTGACAGTGCATTAAACCTCCACTGGATTGCATTCCAGTTTGCAATTTCATACATTAAAAACAAAAATTATAACAACTTTTTAAGCCATTGGTATGTTTAAGGCATGATTACTTCATACCACTGAAAAAGGCTAAGAACATAGGTCATACATTGCTGTTTGAATATTAAGCTGTAGTTCATTCATATGGTGGATGCCAGCACAAGAGTATTTGGCCATCAGAGGACATATAGTCAGGATGAATTCTCTGCAGCAAATTGACTTGCATCCAGTATTTCTTTACAAGTAGCCTAGAATGCAGATTGTTCTCGTATTGAAGAAGTGGCAATTGAGACGACAACTTTTCAACTCTGATTTTCACCTTTGTCCCAGACATGTCTTTAAATATCTTAGTTTTTCATGCATCAAGCTGTTGTGTGCAGCTAGGGTAGTTCTTTCAGTGACCTCTTCTATTCAAAGCTTAAGCAAAGTCAGTTGGTCACTAATTCTATAGTTGAATAAATAACATGATTTCTTTATCACCTAGAAAATATGCATTCCTATTCCTTGCTAAAATAAACCAAGCTGATATCTTTCATTAAATATTGGGGTTTGGGTTTATTTGTTTGCTTGGCTGGGTTTTTTTTTTGCTGTGTGGCTTGTTCTGTTGAGGTTTTTTTGGAGCTCAAAGTCTCTTTCAAAACATACAGAAATATGTATCAGGGATCACAAAGTTACCTACAAATCTTACAAAAGACTGAAACTTTTTTTCCCTCTTTTATTTTTCTTCAGATAAATTCTCCTAAAATGACATTTAAGTCTATAACCATGTATCACCTAACTAGCATTACTACTTCTCTTTCTAAATATGAAAAAATTTAGTGTTCATTAAATAAATATAGGTTTTCTTAATGTTCAATTACTAGTAGTTATTACTAGATAGACCTAGATGACTTAGCATGTGGGAGGAAAAAATAAATGTTTTCTGGAGCTGGAAAAATAATTAAACTTTTCCAAAAGAAAAAGTAATTAGCTTTTTAAAAATCAGCTTTTCCTAAAGGATGATTGAATTTCTTAGTGATATGCAAAATCTACTATACTGAGCTTTTGAATTCTTGTGATATGAGTCTTTGTGGAACTATTAGTGTGCAAATGCATATACTATGATAGGACCAATATTGTCCTCTGCTAGCAGTTCTCCTATGCTACATAAACAACATTTGAAGTCTCTCATTGAAACAGAATCTGGGAATAAGCACTGGAAATTGCTTCACAGTTGATTAGATAAATATGACTTCAAGTTTTGGACAGCTCAATAATAGTTCTAAAAATATATTAGATCCAGAAATTACTCTTTGGTTTTCCATGGTCTGCCATCTCACACTGAAATGCTAAGATCAAATTACCGGTTAATGACTAACAAAATTACTGTCACAAATGCTAAAATCACTGGATTTTGAGAGGATTGTAAGTGGGTGCATTATGTTGTAGTAGTGAATAAACAGCAGGACATTTATAATTTGTTACTTATGCATTTGGGAAAGAATCAGAGAAATATAAGAATAATTAGATTTTGTTCATTATTTCCTATGTTATGAGAACAAGAGCAAAGCAAAAATAGTAACAATAGAATTGCATTAAAAAAAATCCCTAAATTTTTATATGGCATTATATTTTAAATACTTTATTTCATTAATTCAACAGACATTCACAATAACTAGAAAGGCAAAAACAAGTGGAAAATGGAAATAATAGACTTGAGTCTAAATGGTTAGTAACATCTCAGTCTCCTGATTCAATGTTAAAATAATTATTTGTAAGGAGGCTAAACATTAGTCTGAGTAAATTAATTCAATGCAATTGCAAAAACACAAGTAGAATATGATACGACTTTTATATGATTTAATTTTTTTTGCTTATGTGCTTCTGGCCGTTGGTATTGATTGTGTTCAAAAATGCAAGTCTCCTTTATGTTACTATCACACAAAGAGGTACTTGTGTATGTCATGAACATAAATCTTACAAAGTTCTTGATACATGTCCCAACAGAATTTGAACTCATCAGTTCTTCATTGCCCATCCTCAGGTGTACTTGTTTACAAAATTATTTCCTTTTTTCTAATGGCTCACTTTCATTAAAAACCAAAGAAATTCTAATAAATATACCAATGAATTTATATTAATCTTTGGTATTTAAAAAGCTACCAACTTTCCCTCTCAGTCTCTTCACATTTGCAATTATGCTTCTCTGTATATTTATATGAAATATTCATTTTTTCTTATGTTTGTACATGGCATGAATAGTTGCCATTATTTCTTTCTTTTGTATCACCTTCTTTTATATGTGACTTGTACCCTGTTTACACCTATTATAATTCAAAATTTTACAGTAATACTCCAGATAATCTCTATACACATAGTATCCTTCCAAGATTAATTTCTTATTTTTCTCATACAAACATACCTAGTTGGGTGAGTTACAGGCTTTCAGGCTTTACTGCTGTTTTATGATCAGGGTTATGTTATGTTTTTGCAGTGGCATGTTGGTATTATACAAATACTCTGCGTTTTGTCTACAGTGCAAGCTTCATAAAACAACAATCTATGAAGAAAATATAAGAATAGAGTATAAGTGATCTATGAATACAGGCAAATAAGGAACTGTCGATCATGTCATCATCAAGTGGCTAATTAGCATCTAAAGAGGTAGTAGTTATCTGTCAGAAGACAGAGAAATACAAATCCAAACTGAGAAGACAGCTAAAATATGAAATCAAGCAAAATAAGACTGAAGAATAAAATCAACAGAAGAAATAAAATGCCAGAACGATTTGTAAAGAAGCATCATGGAAATACTTTAAATATTTAACAATAAGAGTCAATAATCTTCTCAGAGAAAGTTTCTGTATAAACAGTTTTGAGATTGTCAAATATTATGGTGACCAGATTAGACCTTTCAAGAGGAAAACTGACAATTCAAAATTAAGAGGTAGACAAACTAGCAAGTTGCTGAAAGCCTTGAGAGATGAAGAAGTGATTTCTTTGGTAGCAATTTTCTCCCAATTCCTAAATAATGATTTAAATTAAATAAGACGGGCAAATAGGCAAATTTTAATTTCTGGATTTAAAATGAATGGTCTATGGTGCTTCAGGTGTTCTTCATCAAAATAATAAAATCTTTAAAAGTGTATATCTTGTCATATAAGAAGTTTTATTTTTAAAGTTGCACTAAGTATGGAAACTGTAGTATGGAAACCACGGGTAAATGTATGTAGAAAAAACCACTGCAACCAACAGAAAACACATGGATTTGTTGTTAATTTGCAGTTTACCTGCCAGCATATGTATACAAACTCTCTCAAGAACTGTGAGGAGACCTTACTATAACATCCTAGTTCATTCTTTGTGTCTTTACTATTAAATTTAAAAGGTCAGGTTTATTTTCTCAGTGCTTTCTGTCACTCTTCTTAAAAAGACAGTTCACGTCTACTTTTACATAGAAAACAGTCATGGGATGCCTGTAATGCTCTATAGTGATCTGCAAGCCCTAATATCTTGAAAATTTACTAATTCCAAAAAGAATGAATTTTAGTAGTTTGAGTTTCCATTCTCATTTTTTAATTACTTAGGAAGGCAATGTAAATCTGGCTCTCTGATATCCCAGAGAAGAGTCCTAATTGAAGGTCTTCAGGCTGTAAGGCAGCTGTTCCCTGTGATTTGTTTTGTTATGGTTTAAGCTGGTGTGCAAATTCGATTATTAACTTTTGTTTTTATTAGAAAGTTTTCCTCAAATAAATAATCTGGGGTTTATTTAACCATTTAAAGCCCAGTTGTCATCAAGTTTCCTTTTTAATTCAGTAATTTGTCTTTTATTTTTATTCTTTCCAAGGAATATGCTTCAGCAGATTATCTGAGAAGGGATGAAAAATTTGTATCAAGAATGACTTTCACTCTGACTGGACCCAACTTTTATATCTTTTCATGATTGCCCATAAGATGATAAAGGTTAGGAAAAATAGTAATTTCTTCATTTTACTCCAGTTGTAACTCTTGCTATCCACTTTGCAGATTGTACAAACTGGTGTATCTCACTTCCTTCAGTATGAGAAATAGTGAGTGCAGTTGCAGAAATTACCCATGAATTTTTATGGATGAAGCTTTTGCTCAGGAATGCCTAGACCAAGCTGTATGGAAGTTCTTTATATGCCCCCCAAAGAACCAAAAAAACAAAAACCAACCAACCAAAAAAACCCAAAACAACCAAACAAAAAATCAACAACAACAAAAAAAACCCCAAAACCTGAACAAAAAAAAACCAAAAAGAAACCCAAAAATAAAACCCCAAAAACCAAACAAACCCAAGCCAAACCAAAACCCCACAATTTTTTAGGTGTGAACTGTTATTTGTGGTGTTTTAACCCTCTTCGAGTAGACCATCTAATAAAACAGAATCCTCCAAGAGAGGCCACCTAATAAAGCAGTTCTTCCTCTGCTTTGCAAATTTGTACTGCAACAGGACTCAAACTAGCTGTGTGTCAGAAAAGGTTGTATCCTATAAAATGCCAGACAGTCCTGAATATTGTATGATTGTGTCTATTTTAGCAAATGTTGTAACTCTAAATGAGTAGCTCAATAAAGAAAAATGTGCTACTGAGAATCTTAGAGATGAATGGCATATCAGCTTTTTCTTGGGGTCTTTTGAGGGTGTTTTGTTTTAATTTACTTCTTCTTAAATCTTTTCTCTCTCTGCTGAGGTCCCATGGTTTGAATGTCCATTTGTTGTTAGACTGCATTTGATGTGCTCTGGGAGCACATTTTCCACTTTAGTTTCATTCAAGACTAATACAGTTCATGCACTCAGACTGTTTGGTTCTTAGCATCAAAGCACAGTGAGTAGAAACAATTAGAAAGACTATTTCAAAAACACATTTCTGATCCAAACTAAAATACTAATATAGAAAAACCTCTGAATTTTCTCACTAGCAGTTCAATTTTGTAGTTACTTTAACATCTGTTTTAAAACAGTCATAGCAAAATTCCTGAAAACTCTTATAAATGTGTACATATACTTTGAATTTAATCTCAGTTGTCTGGATGCAAGCAGTTGAGAGATACCAGGCATCCAACCTACTAAGATGCTTGAAGGAAGACATGACAAAACTAAAAATCCTTAATCTAAATATTGAATGTTTTGGTGGATAAAAAACTGCTAGTGTCTAATCATAAATGTCTCAGCAACCAAGGTATGGTGTCTAACACAGCTGTCATGTTTTAACCCCAGTCAGATACCAAGGATCCCACAGTCACTTGCTCACTGCCCCACCAGCAGGTTCAGGAAGAGAATCAGGATGGAATCAGAGAGAAGGGTAAAAGCTGGAAAACTGGGGTAACATATAGACAGTTTAATAGGAAAAGAAATGCCACATACACAAGCAAAGCAAAACAAGAAATTCATTCACCACTTCCCATGGGAAGACAGATGTTCAGCCATCCCCAGGAGAGCAGGGCCCCTTCACACGTGACAGTACCTTGGGAAGATAAACATCACTCCAAATGTCCCCCTCTTCCTTCTTCCCCCCAGTTTATGCACTGAGCATGATGTCACATGGTCTGGAATATCCCTTTGGTCAGTTTGGGTCACCTGTCCTGGTTTTGTCTCCTCCTAGCCTCCTATGTACCCCCACCTTCCTCACCAGTGTGGCAGTACAAAAAGCAGGAAAGGCCTTGGCTGTGTGTAAGTCATGTTCATCAATAACAAAAACATGTCTATATTATGAACCCTGTGTTCAGCACAAATCCAAAACACAGCCCCATACCAGACACTGTGAACAAAATTACCTGCCCCAGCCAAAATCAGCACACAAAGCTTAACCTTGTAGCAGTGAGTTTGGAATAATTTCAGTTCTGCTAAAAAAGGGGTAAGGAAGACTACCGAAAAACATTTAACTTGATAAAATATGAAAGAGTTTCAATATCCAAAATTCTGAATTTCAAATTTCATCTTTAAATCGTGAACAGTTGAATTGTATTTTAAATTTATCCTGTACTAATGCAGCTTTTATCAGCTGCCATTTTAATTTGACAGTATTCCATAAGCATTTTACCCCCATTTGCCCAATGCTCCACCACTAGACTAGATATAATTTATTTAGAAAACCATATCCTAAGGCAATGCAGTACAAGAACCTTTCATGTTTAAATGACAGCTATTGAAAGAACAAGACATGCTACAAAAATAATGCTAGTGAATATGAGCTTCCATTACAAGAATACATTAAACTCATGCATTACCAAATCTCTTTGATGTTCTGTATCATTTATCAACAACATTAAGAATATGAAAGTATTATTCAGAATGATTGGTTTATTAAATCTGTTTAACATGTTTCACATAAAATATTAAAATTAAAAATAATAATTATATATTTTTAAAAGTTTGATATTTTATTATACCAGAGTAAATATACTTCTAAGTTAACCTGTTTGTCAGTGTTAATAGAATAAAGACTGGATTCCTAGCAGAAGAATATGTTTTCCCGCAGCAGAATTAATAAAATCTAAATATATTTCAAGTATATGAAAAAGGGGATAACTTTGCAGGTGAGTATGAAATAATATATAATTAAGGTGTGAAGTATTCCAAGACAAGGAAACTGCAACTTTTTGAAATCATTGGTGATCTCAAGTCTTAACGGCATCTATCTCAGTGCTTACTTTAATTACTCCTTTATGTTAAAATTTTTCTCTCCTTCTTCACCTTCTTGTACTCCTACAATAGGGGTAACTTACACATTGTCTCAACAGCTGATTCTGTTAAATAGATTAATACGGTTATTTCAAGGTAAGTTTCGAAAGAAAGTAGGCATTATGTTACCTTTACATTTCACTGCAGAACTTGGTCCCATAATTGTAGACTATTGTTCTGGACCAGCAATCTTAAAAGATGAATCTCAGGGGTAATACTAAAGATGAACTAGTAATGATGCAGACACAGAGCCAGGGGAAGGCAAAACACCAGCTCCAGCTGCCTGAAAGGATATAATAAGGAGTTACTCTGCAGAAGTCAATGGTAAACCACACATTTTGTGTCTTTTTACCTCCCAGACAGTGTTGTTTTTTTCAGTAGCAACCCTGTCATTTCCACCATTCTCCCCTCCACTGCTAGGATATGAAACATGACCCCAGTTGTGAGGCTTTGATGAACGGTGGTAATCTTTAGGGCTGACAGTCTAGTGTACAAAAATTGTTACCATGAATAACAAATCTTAGAAACATTCTAAATTTGTGATAGTATTTTTCAAATCTATTTTTTCTTATTTCAAAGTACTTTTTACTTGACTGTGATAAAAATAAATTTATCATGGCAAAACTATCTACCTTTTTTGGATAATTATGCTTTTGTCTGATAAAGAGAAGTCAACAGTAACATTTTCTAAACTACAGTCTCATGAAAGAACAAATAAGGCTAGCAACTTTGGAATCCTAGGATGAATTTGTGTGAGAGATTCTGTGTATCTGTATGCAAAATGGCTCATGACTGAGTAGCTGGAAATGCTGGGATGACAGTTGGCTCTTTCAGCTGCTTATGCTATTAGAGAGATTGAAATGGATGTCCACAAGAAACGCTATAATATGATTTTTCATTTACAATCTAAATGTATGACTATTCTGCTTCTGCTTTAATAAAAGGGTTTTTTTCCATCAAAGAAAACTTTTCTAAGTACTTCAGGGCCTCCAAATTGTTTACTTACTTTTAATTAATAGAATTCAAATGCAAGATGATTCTACAAAGTCAGAAATCAAAAGATATTTGATTGTAAATGCAGTCCTAGCTTAGTAGTAGAAAAAGAATACTCTTTTGCCTAAGTCCTAATGCCATCTATAAAGAATTTAATAGACAAACAAAAAAATCCTCCAGAAATAATAGATACTAAATTCATATTCACTGCAAACAATAGGATTCTCTCTGATATACCAAGCACAAATGGGATGAGATGAAGATGGAATATCGAAATAATAAACTTTGCTAGATAGTAGCAAAATACCCACAGGTATGATTTCCTTACATTTGCCTGTCATAATACCATGATACTTAAAATATCAGTGTCCTCTGTTATGAAACTATATTGAAAAGAACCTTGGAGGTTTTCTGTGACTTTAATGATATGAAAACTAAAACTAACTTGTAGAAGCACAAATGAAATTTGCATGCTGACAATTTTATGTGAGGTAACCAATATAGATGCTGAGAGGTTGAAAAAATGTGAGGAACTTATCTGTCTCCTAAATCAGAACCAACATAGTGGAACTCAGTATGGCAACACTCCAAAACTGACACCACTCATGCTTCAGAGCAGACTGGGTTTTTTTTCCCTTCTGCATCACACACTTCAACATGACAAATTTTTAACATTTTACATTCCAATATCCATTGACCTTGCCACAGTCATGACACCATACTTAAAATTTTAAGTGTATTTTAAAATGTACAGGTCAGAAAGATTAAATTTACAGGAAGAAACCAATCACAGTTTTATTTCTGAGCTGTTTACAGAGACTGCCTGCTTGTGGTAAACTCCAGCCAAACTCCGAGATGCTGCTAAATTTTTATTTTAATCCTGAAAAACTAAACTCCAAAATTCTACAAGACCTTTATATCTTTCACAAGTTGTTCAGATTTGTTCCACTAAGTCCCACTTGATAAAAACTCTAAATAAACAGCTGTCCATAGGTTAGCGTGCTCTCAAGGCTGTTGGCAAGTATCTTTATTAAAGTTTTTGAGATTTCAAACAGAAATTATGAGGTATTTAACTGAAACCATAACTCAAAAGCCAGAAAGTGATGTCTGCACAAACTCAGGGATATCCACTGTCTTAATTTTGTACCTGGAATCCCTGGTTTCCTTAAGTTTTATAAAATATACCACCCTTAACAGAAACTGGACTAAAGATAACTTGGTGTCAGGTATATTGTTTTTACTACGTACAATGAAACAGCTTCTGTGGTTGGTTCCCTCACAAGACAAGGACAGTGTAACCTCCATTACTACTTCATAAATTCTTAGAGGAAAAGAGAAAGCAGCTTTTAATCATTAAAACTCCTCCAGCAGTGACAAATATTTCAATGCTTACCTTGGCAATCTCACGGGGCCTTCTTATTAATTTGAACTGCATGCTTTCCTGGCAAAGGAAACATTGCTACTGATTTCTACCATTCCTAACAAAGATCTCTTTTCATGGGCCCTAAACCTGGAAATTCACTAGTACAATCTGGTATCAAGCACACAGTGTGCAAATGTGCAATATGTGGAGCATTGGAGAATCAGTCTCAAGTGTCTTGGGTTGAAGGGACTTGAAAACAACCATCCAGTGTGTGCCAGCTCTCTCACACTGCAAGATAACTGCCTATTCATAAAACCAAAAGAGTATTTTATACCAGGAAGTCTCTTTTCTACATGATTTGTAGGAACAATCAAGGCAATTAGGTGCACTTTTGGGTGTCTACAGAATGCCAACTATGTCTGCAAATAATTGTTGAAAAATGCAGCATCCACCTGAAAAAAATAAAGAACATGTGTTTATGTTGCACAGGTTATATAGAGTATGTGAATGAATCATGTTTTCTGCACAATAAAAAGGAAGAAATAACATAGTCTACCACAGAGTGCAGAGGCATGTGGACAGGAAAATTCATCATATAAGGTGTCTGAGAAAATCCAGGGGGAATTAATGATCTGTTCTATTCAAGAACATTTAAAAAACAATGCCATCTGGCATTAAGTAGAATTCAGGCCAAGAGCTGGCAGCAAAATAGGTTTGACAACCTTGACATAAAAACTACTTACTCTCAGTGCCAATTATGGTCTCCTTGCCAGTTCAAAAGCATATCCTTCCAAGAATGGCATTTAGCCCCTACTGGCATCTGAAACACCACACAGTCTTTACACCAGAGATTAAAGTAAAAACACTTATGCAAAGCACCAAACAGAGATAACAGCATAATCTGGATAAACACACCAAATACTAAATCACTGTTCATTATGTTTAGAACTAATAAGAGCTGACATCAAGTAGTTAAAAAGAAAGAATGTTCATTTCTCTAGCTAGGAACTTTGAAATGTAGTTGCTTTACTTATTCTAATAATTTTGTAAGTCAAAATTCTTTCAATTTTTTTTAGAAAGGGTCCTAGTTGATCATTGCTTTCTTTACAGAAATGGAACTTCCTCAGCTACCTATTTCTTACCAAGTGCGTTTTCCTAGGCTAGTGACAAATAGATAAAACTGAGACCAGCTTCTTTCACAACATTAATTGTCTTCACTATTAAAAGCCAACAATTAGCTCTATTCAGGTGCTATTTAACTGATTTCAGATAGCTAAAGGGGAAACATGGTCTTATTTTATATGTTATCAAATCTCAAAGCTTCTATGGCTGTCCAAAACTGATAGGCATGGCCTCTCTTCCTTGAAGAGCAAGAACTCTGCTTCAGTAACTGGCACTGAAGAATGGATGTGACATCTTAATCCAAGACTAAATTTAATAAGAAATAATAGGATTTCTGGGAGATAGCTGTGATCACCTTCCATGTTAACCTAAAAAGAAACCCATCCTTATAATTTAAATTCTCAGATATAAAAACAACAAAGGGTTAAAATTTTTAGAAGTGCCATGACAATTTTCACATAATGACTGCCTACTTTTAAGATGTGAAAACTATTGTATAGGACTTACTTTTCTGATTGGTTTGAAGCTATGAAGTGGGTTAATGAAGGTGTTATATTACAAAGTGCACAACACTTATATGCAAAATTTTATCATGTAATTTACAGTAATCACAGACACTTCCAGATTTATTCTTAATACTCAGTTATTTTCCTTTCATTGTTACTAAAATTTATACTAATTCCCTAGTGAGAAATTTAAAAATGTATGTTGCGTATTTAGAGGAAAAACATTGCATCTGAATTTTAACTTGTATAGAATATCTGTATCTGAAGATAAAATATTTTCTTTAAATGGCCACAAGTCACCAATTGTTAATAAATATGAAAACCTAATCCTTTTAAGACTGAGTATTTTAAAATGGTAATGGTATTTGTACCATATTTCCTATGTAATGTAACATGTTTCCCTGTTGTTTTCATATTGTCTAGTTCTAGATTTTTAGAAGTGTACCATCATTAGCTCTTTCAGAACAGAAGGTGGAAAGAATAAGGGAATTGCAGCATGGCTGCTCAACTAAATTGTCAAAGAGTAAAAATAAACACCTCCATCTACATGTATTGCAGCAAACAGCTTCTCATATGTTTTATAATTCAAAAGACTAAAAGTAGTTGAGGCAAAAATTTGCAAAGTTTTAAAAAGGAGCCTGAAATAATAAAGGCGAACAGAAAATCTAAACTGACTTGTGACCTTTGATCTGACTTACAGACCTGAAATGAATTCCTAATATGACAGTAGCTTATTAAGATTTTACCTTAGGCACTTCAATATCACTGAATCAGCAAACTAAGGATATCAAGCTATAAAAAAAGACAAAAGACTAGCATATTTTAAAATATATTTGAAAATAGATATGTGTAATTATTTATGTTCCACAGATGATATATTTCGTTAGGTATCAGCGAGTAGGACATTTCAGTTATTTTTCAGACACAGTATTAAAGTCAATAACAGTGTGCAGCTAATGCTTCTACTCAAAATATTGTTTCCTGGTTTCCTGTGATTTCACATGGTATTAGAGAAAAGAGATGATTTAAAAAGGGAAATTGATAAATAATGCTGAATTCAAACAACCACTCATTTGCTAAGTAGAAATTAAGAGAAAATATCAGCAAAACATATAGACCTGATGGAACTTATTGGCATTTTGTAAGTATATATTCATTTAGCACATTGTTTCAGTGTTTTGTGCTAGCTCGTAATTAATCTTACCCAGGTCCCATACAACTATACAATTATATAATTTTATAAGAATTTGACTTAATGCGTTGACAACTTCCCCAAAAATTAGGGCTTTTGATGTTGCTTAACAGAATCACTATTAAAGGAAAAAACCCATTAGACTCAACTCTGTTTTACAGCCTGCTGCAGCAAAACCAAAACCAACCAAAATGTAAACTAAATATGACTACATAAATGTTACTGATGCTTAGAAATTCCATGGTTCTGTTCTACTTTATGGATTGGACACTCCAAGCAGGTCCTCTACATGCCACAATCATAGAACACCATTGATGTAATATATCCCCTCCAGAGAAGACACAGAAAACAAGAAGAATTTCAATCAGATTAATTGTCCTAAAGCAAGTGTAATATGTGAAATCTGCTAAGAAAGTATGTCTTACTTAGTAAGACTTTTTTCATAGTAAATTTGAAAGCATAATTATGCATATTTAAAAGAAGATTCAATATATATATTGAATATATATATATTTAGTGATTGGCATTTTCATGTACATATGTAACTAAGATGCAAAATACTAGCACTGCTACAAAAGAGTAAATATGTTAGATCAATGTCTTGGATAATTTATGAGTAGCTCATTCTAACTTTATTAGAATATTAGAATAATATCCAATTAGTATTTTGAAATAATTGGAAAAAGTGTGTAAACATGTAAAAGTGCTAAGATTTTTAGTTGCTGTAACTCCCAAACCCTTGTTTTATTCCAAACATGACATTGGAAATAACATTTATGAAAAACAAGAACTGCCTTAGTCCTGTGATGATCAAGATGAACAAACATATATACTGCAAAGTTTTTAACTTTGAGGGGGTTTTTATTTCCACAAGTCAGATGAAATTGCATGACATTTTATTCATACTCAGGAATGAGATTTTTCAAAAAGATCCTGATTGCACTCAGGCTTAACAAAATGTAATGTGTCCTGCACTAAACCTTGCCTATAATAAACCATTTTCATAGTTACAGATTGTGTATCAGCATTCATTATTGATATAAAAAGGCAAGAATAAAAATAGGAAAAAGTGTATTTAAGACATAAATTTACTTATGAAGGAAAAAAAAACCCCTGCAATCATATTTACCACATAGTGGGCTTAGTCAAGGTACAAGAGAAACATCTCCAAATGTTGGTATGTTCCGTAAAACTCTTTTTATCCTGTTTAGAGTGTGTTCAGGGACATATGAAAGGAGTGGCAAGAAGGTAAAAACCTAATGTCTCAGGCCTTTCTCTTTTACCTTCTTAAAATAATTCTCTATTCATAGTCAACAATTTTAACCTCTGTGATGGGATAGAAAAAGCAACAATTTTATATATTGAAGCAGTTTAGGTCAAAACATGAAGGAATTCTGGGACATGAAACCAACACTATTTTAGAAAGAGTTTAATGCAGAGCTTTTCTGAAAGCAATTGGATGGCCATAATATAAGCAGTAGTGATTTATATGATTGAAGCAGATCCCATGAAGTTCAACATCTGCCATCGGATTACATGTTTTAATTCATAAAAGCACATAATTAAAATAACCAAACCTGGAAATTATTGTGAGAATATAAATGTTCAGAAAAGGAAAGGAGGAAATCAGGGGCAAAGTGGGATACATACGTTTCCCTGATTGAATGTCTAGTATCTCTGAAACCAATTTGACCTTCCAAACCAAAGACTCTGCCAGGTAGTTGGCACAAGATACTTCTTTCATAAAATCTGTTAAAAGTAATTGAAATCATTTCCCCTCTGATGCTTAGAACAATTTTTAAATATTCAGGAGTAGATGTTCATATGTTACAGATAAACAGTGAGAAGCCCATTAGTATTGAAAAAAAAGAAGCATAGAAACAAGTTCTAATACAGCCTTCATCACAGAATAGTTGTCCAACTCACAGCTCATCTCCAACAGTTCAGTTTCCTAAAAGGCACTGTAGAAAACACTTAAAAAAATAAATATATATCTATACATTGAACTTCTGAATGATATGTAATAGATAGAATTATCATTTGCTTGGGTAAAATTTTTCTTCTTCCACAATGTTTATTCACCTATTTTACTTCTCCCCCACTTTGACTGGATGTAAACCCCAACTGAATTTATTCAAATGAACATTGATTATTTCAGAAATCTTTAAATTGTTTTACAGCTGTAGTCTTGTGACTGAGGATGGTTTGTTATGAAAATCAGAATAAAGCCATTTTGGATTGCTTTATATTTCCTTTTTTTCTAATAATAAGTTTATTAGTTTATTAAACTATCACTTATTTCCTGAAAATGATAAAGTTTGTTTTTATTTCAAATATAAAAGTAAGGTATCTGAATGAAACAGCTAGTATAACAAACCAATAATTAAAAGAGAATATATTGAGGGATTTTATATAGAGTATTGATTTCTACATGAGAGAGAATACAAATCTATGGTTTATAAAATACCTTGGTAAATGATCATTCATTGGTTTACTTTCTGAGCAATAAATTCAAAGTTTAGTGCAGGAAAAAAAAGGTGTGATGTCAATGCCATGTTTGTGAGATATCATTAAGAAAAGGGACAAAGTCTGACTTAAGTTCACTGTAAGAAACTGACCTGCAATTTATTAAATTCTTGTGATTGTAGGTTTACACTTCAAGCATGGAATGCTGAAATGACACTCCGTTGCTATGTTTTTAGCAAAAATAACTATACCCAGTGAAGTCCACCTACTCTCTTCACATGTGGCACAAGATTAATATATACATTCATTAGAATATGTACATTTGTATAAAACAAGTTGCTACTTATGTATTCTTTCTCTTTAAACCAGGTAGCAATAGAAAAAACAAAAAACTCTTACTAAGGCTGACAAGTTGCAGTTAACCAAAGATGTGGAAAAGAGAGACAGGTGTGATGGGCTTCTATACAGACAAAAAGTTATATTGATACTGAAGAAAAAGTTAAAATACAGAGTCTTCAAAATTTTAGATAAAGCCACACTTTACATGTTTTGCATTTCTGGTGCAAGGTTGCACAGAAACATGACAGGAAAAAATGGCCTCAAGCTGCACCAGGAGAGATTCAAGTTTGACATTAGAAAAATTTCTTTATTGAAATTGGAATGGCATTGGAACAGGCTGCTCAGGGAAGTGGTGGAGTCACCATCCCTGGGAGTGTTCAAGAAATGACTACACATGTCACTCTCTGCTATGGTTTAGTTGACATGATTCTGTTCAGCCAAAGGTTGGACGTGATGATCCTGGAGGTTTTTTCCAACATTGATGACTATGATTCTATGCTTTTGTGACCTACTATAAGCAGAAACTTGTACTAAACTTTGGATATGTAACCAACCAATGTTATGAAGCCTGGTGCTACAGGGAGTCTACATTTTACTGAGGCCTAACCTCTTAGATAACCACTTGGAATATTTCTTTGATTTGTTATTCTCACATTTCAGTGTTTTATGGTAGGACACACAAGTGTTTTTGACAGAATAGAGCTTGAAACTTTACTGGAAAAAGCAGATAAATTGTTAGTCCCAGGTTTTACCTTGCCCGTGGGCAAGCTGAAGACAAATTCTGTGCCTACTCTTTCTAAGATTCTTCTTAGGTTCTACTGCTAATTCCTCCATTTTCTTTTAGTGGACCACCTTTTCTCCAGTCTGAGGATGGTACTTTCTGGTTTGTGTTTTACCTGTAAGAAAAGACAACGCATATAGTCCAAAAAGACAAAACGCTTTAATCAAACACTTCATTTCTTACCAGTAAAGCACAGGAAGATATTCCTTGTTAGAGAAACAGAGTCTCCTTCATACAAAACCCCTCAATCTAGTTCTCATTTTTCTTTGAAGTTGGTATTGGTTACTCCTGTTCTCCACAGCCTAAGGCTTGTCTTCTTTGTCCTTTATTAGCTCTACTACTAAGTTGCTAAAAAAACCTGTTTCCTTTCTTCCTTGGTTGATCTCTTCTCACCTTGAAATTAAGCTACTGAAGGATGCTCTTCTGCTCCTTATACCTTCCAGCTTCCTTTGTCAACAAATACAGTACAAAAAGAATGGTATTGAAACCCACAAGTGGTCCCTCTCTCAAAAGGCATTAGTGAACATACAAGCCAAATTGAAGGTGGGGAAGGATGTCAGTGTTTAGGCAGACTGAGTAATGTTACTATAGTTGTTTAAGTGGCAATAACCTAACAGAAAAGACAAAATAAAACAGTGGTATGGCAGGGGACATGGGAGAGGACGAAAAGTGGAGGCATTGTAGAGGAGGAAATAAGAAAACTGAGACCACTGACACATGACAATTGAGTAGGAGTCTCTGCAAAATATGACAGCTTTTGTATTTATCCTTCCCTGCTGCAGCCCTGGACTGGATCTCCCTGTGCAAACATCAGTGTTTTATTACACAGACCTAGACACTTAGAGGACCTTATGACAGAGTCCTTTCCTAAATGCCTCTGTTTGGATGCGGTCCTTGTTGGAAATAGCTTTGCCCTATCTCTTTTGCAACTCTATCTGTGGCACCTTAAGTTGCTTGTACCACATCTCTGGCTGGTAGAATCTCAAAAGCAAAGAACTTGAGAGAAAGATGTTCATAGTTTGAACGTCAAGCTTGTCTCTGCTTCTGCAGCTATGGAAGTTAATGCTGCGACTTTCATTGCTGGAGAGGTGATAAGTACAGGGCCATTTTGAGGATGCAATTACCCTTATTCACCATGACTACATCCAAGTTAGTAGGTTTTCTTACTAGATCTTTTTCCATGAAAGCAATTATCCATTATTAATAATATTTTGCTTTATTGTAATTTTTGTAATTGCTTCACACATATAAATTCTATTATATTGTAAAGAAAGAATGCTTGGGAATCAGAGACATTAATTTTATTATTTTGTTTTTCAAATTTTCTGGAATATTGCAAGATTTATAAAAATGTGATTAAAGGGTTAGAGAGTTCTTATTTAACTTTTTTGAAAGGCTGATATTGTATATATGACTTTCAGGATTTAAAACAATAATAAAACAAAAATAATACCTTAATTTAATGGCTGAAATGCTCGCCAAGTAAACTTGAAAGAAAGGATTTTGAATTACAAGCTTCAGAAATATATGGTTTTATTTTTTAATTTTCTACAAAATTATGGATATTTTGTCTTTTAGATCTAGTATGGTTTCTATCACTGATATGATTTCTTTATCTGCCAGAGTGTGAGCAAAAATTAACACATTTTTGTCTCTAAACCCACCTGGACAGCAATTTTCCACGTCTACCTTTGGACAAACTCCCTTCTATAATTGTCAGTTTAGATTTATAATATCAGTGTAACCCTTTTGTATTTTATAAATAGCTTAAAATTTTTATTTGACTAATTTTTTTTTTTATTATTTTTTTTTATGAACACTTCCTTTTAGGCAAATATTGTTTCTCAATATATATGAGCATACCTCATAAAGAAGCACCACAGAAAGTTCTTCAGGTTTTAGGAAGTTTTTTAGATTTGCACATGAAATGAACATTGTATTCAGTCTAGTTAGTGGAGATATATTATAAATTGAGGTCCAATTTTGTAATTAAGTAGAAGAGTGAATTAATGGAGGCTAAGCAGGAATAAAGACTATGTATGCTTTATTCTAGGTCAGCGTGACCTTGTCTTTGTCCTAGCTAGACAGTACTGGATTCTGAAACTGCCCATAAAATCTGAATTTTTACCTTCCTGTAATAGCATAAAGCTCTTTACTCATTTAGGGTGATAATAAGCAAACCTCTCCATAGAAATTGAAATTACTGAATTAGTCACCATTCCTGGTTAATTATAAACTATGATTGTCCATTTCTGAACTATTCATATACCATAAAATCACTACCAGTTCCCCATATTAAAATATCTTACTTCTGCCTAAACTAATAAATCTTACTAAAGTGTCTCCACAACAGAGCAACAAAACCTCCAGAAGCAGAATAAGCTTTTCTTTTAATTTTTAATTTTTTTATTTCTATAATTCAGAAATCAAAAATTAAGATAAACTGAGGTGCCACTTCTGAAATACTCACATTTTCTCCTCCATCGCATTTTGGTGTGAACTCTATCAGGACTACTACTGAATTTATTTAAATTTTCTTTCTTTGATTACTCTCTGCAACTCACAGGAAATATGCAATATGCCATCTTGAAACAAAGATTCAGGGACATTATTTCTTTAAATTCAATTGAAAATTATAAAAATTGCTTGCAAAACTGTAAGAAAAGTTGAATTCTACTGATTTTTTATATCTTCAAGATAATGGCATCATATCAATCAGTACTGATAATAAATAAAAATAAAAATATTGTATTATAATTCTCTATTAGAAATTAAAACTCTGAAGCTTACTGAGGAAAAAAGAGGGTTCTTAGAATGCAATATCAATGTTAAGTAGGGTCATAATTTATACTTTACAATCAGTACAAGTCTTTTTTTGATGTTGCAGTGTTGTTGTTTTACTCATTTAAGTCCCTTTTACTGCTAAGGAACATAAAATATAAAATTCTCAGAGTATCTATGATATTGAAGTTAAACAAATAAAGCAATAGAAAGAAATACCTAAAACAATAGAAAGAAATATCCAGCTGTTTAATATATCTTTCTCAAGAAAACTTCAACAGACATCAATGCTCAGGTAAAACCCTTACAAGTGCTTTTATTTCATTAATATATTAATTGAAGCTTTTTATATAAGTTTCTTTTTTAAGGTCTGCTTCACATTTGAGGATGATTCCTACAAAAATTGTATTCAAGCATGAGGTGGAAATATTACTGACAATTTTCTTCTGTGATCTCCTGCATTTTTTAATCAGTAGATTAAAATTCAACAGCTGCTCTCAAGGAAATGTATGCCATAACTTACAAAACCTACCTCAAATATTCATTCGGCATTGAATCTTATCAATGTTTTTGAAGACAATGCAGAGAATAGAACTGTTGTTTTCTTTATTCCGTGTATTTCCTTTTCAAAAAAAGATGTAATTTCATTTGGACATAAATAAGAAAAATGCTCAAGGACCAGGTTAAGATGACAGAGCACTCAATCAGTCTTGAGAGAATACTCAAAAGTAAAAGTGATCTCTAAAATAATTAATCCCTTTGGTACTTCTCAGAGAATTCTGATCTTGTGTTTTCTGAAAAATTAAGAAAATATTGCTTGGTGGATTTTGATTTTTTTCTTAATTTTGTCATTTGCCCATGCCTCCTTTTCAAAAGTGCTTCTGAATGAATGTTTTGGAAGGCAGCAGTGTTTTTCCAAAGCTGATCAGAGTTAACAAAAATGCAATCGTTTCAGTGACCCTGAACTTAGGACAAGACTGGAAGCGATTTTCAAGTCTTATTCAGGGTTATTTTCCACCTGAAGCTGAGATAATGTGAAAATGTAGGTAACCATAGAAAAACAGCCCAGCACAAAATGTTGGAATTTTATAAGGAACATTATAAATATAAATACATTTTTTTAGGGAATTGAAAACTTGGTTTCATTGCCTAAAACATATAAACCACATAATAGACTGTTGTTAGTTACTTGACAAGAATATGTTTGGTTTTCTGTTGAATTTCATATTTATGTATTAATTAAAAAAATTAGAAGCTGAAAGACATTTGATTTGTTTAATTGAAAAAAAACCCAAAACAAAACACTGTTAATATTATTGGAGATTTGTCAAGAGCTGTTATTGAATCAGAAGACAAAAAGTTATATAACCCTCAGTGATACATAGTATTATTAAAGTACTCATATGCTGAGTACTTCTGGTTTTTACTTTTATATTTTCCCAAACTGTGTATTCCTTAAAAGAAGGGAGCAGGAGAGGGTTTGCATTCTGTGCTTGATTAGAAGAACCGCAACAGGGAAAACATGCTGAAGAAACTGAACAGTTAACCTTCCACATGCATGTTTGAAAACTGCAGTTCTGTTCCCAAGAATATTGTAATTATTTTGTGTGTATTTGATGTCAGCTATTTACAAATATTGCCACAGGTGGTATATTGAGTTTGCAAGGCCTCAGGATGAAGGTTTGCCAGGCTTGCTCTGTTTGAACTTGTCTTGATGTGCCTGGTGACTTGTTTTTCTTGACCCCAGAAGGGAAGGGCAAGGTTAACCATAACACCAGGTAACGGTATAGACATTTTATAGCATATGTATAGCAATTTTAACTGCAGCTTTAGTAATGATATTTTGTCTGTAAGAGTGGTGTTCTTTCCTTTGTTTTGTTTTTCTTTCTTTTTTCTTTTTCTGTAACGACTGTATCTTGACTAGTAATAATTCTACAATTAAATCATTAAGTTGTCAAGAATATTAATTATAAATTCTTGCCTTTATGTTTCTTTTTTTCTCTTTTATCCATAAGAAAAATTTGAGCATAAAATGGAAGGCTAAACTTCCACAACACCTTCTTTCTCTGATGAAATAACATCGGTTTAATCTCCCACTATTAGAATTCATACCGCTTTCATGTCTGAACATTCTTAAATGTTCAGACAGCAAAAAGGTGATTCTGAAATAACTTATCTCTGTACAATTACTTTACCCCTATCATACCTGTACATGTTTCTTGCTGGGTAATAACAGACGCTCCATTGCCTCTGTCTCCATAATTTCTTTGCTTCTTTTTTTTTTAATTTTTCACTGGAGTATTTAAAAAAAAAAAAGTAAAAATGAAATTTCTTTCTGTTTTGCATGAATAAAAGGTAAAATGGGCTGATATCTTCACCTCTCTTCACTGGTTCTGTAATTAATCAGTCAGTTGTATACATGTAATTCCAATTATTCTAAATGTCTACATTGCTTGCATATGTTTATCATAAAAAATGGGATGTCTATGAGCAGAACATTAATTAATTAAATAAGTAATGACTTATTCTATAATAAAAAGTATCTGTGGTGTGATGTCTGTGGTATGAACAAAGTTTTAAAAATACAAATTTGCCTAAAAATAAGTTGTGTGTTATTTCATTGATATTGCCAATCATCTTTAAAAGAAAGTTCATCCCTCTCTTGGTGGTAAACATGTTGAGCTAATAGAGTTCTGAAAAGGCAATATCATCAGAAAAGAATCTGCCACTTTGGAGTCACACTCTCTGAGAGTACTAAGGACGAAGCCATGGAGAGAACCGCCGCAGAGGACTCAGACAGGGAGGTGAAAGCAGAATGTCCAGAATAAGGGAGATATCTTACCCCAAGCACAAAAATAAATCTTGTGTACCTGACATTTACCAGTCTTCCATCTGGGTGTAAAACTTGTACAACTTCGAGTCTGTCCATACACCACTTAGCCAGTTCCATGCCATCAGCCCTTCTGTCCACCTTAATGTAAGATAAGATGATAGGTTTTGAATATCAGTGCCCTACACTGGTGGAACAATATTGCTGAAAATTAATACAGATTTGGACTGTGGCTAAACTATTACCCAGACTGATACTTTCTGAAACTGATTGAACTACAGTGCTAGCTGAAATGTGGGAGAGTTTACATTAAAAGGAAGTACTGGAAATTTGGGACTGGATGCTGTCTGGGAGCAGTCCAAACTGTGTAAGCATCCAGCAGCAGCCTGTGCTGTGGCAGGGAGCTCACAATGATGCTGAGGAAGGACTAAGGAAAGAGCTCCATCAGTCCAAGTGCTGATGGAGCCACTGAAGCTCAAATCTCACATGCAAGACTAGGTGAGACCCTACTAACACAGCTTTGATTTAATAGCTGTAATCATCACCCAAACTTTTTGTAAGTAATGAACTTGATATGTAGGCAAAAATTGTGAGATATTTCATTGCAGACTGAGGACTATTTTAAAGCAAAGGAAGTTGCTATAATTAATGTATTCTATCTATGTAGATAATTTTAGCTGTATTTATCAATATTCAGCATTTTCAGCCGTTGACTTCCTCATGTTTTAATTTTGATAAGGAGTCTTTATTATTCTCTTCAAAATGGCTGTCACAGAATGTGACTTAAGAAAATATCAGTTTTTCCACAGCTAATTGTTGTAGAGTCTAGATTTAATAACAGCCGAAGGTCAATAACTTTTCCTGATCCTAAAATTTTTTAAGAGAAAACATATATCAAGAAACCACCACCACCTGAACATCACAAAGATTTAAGCCAAATAAATTTTTAAAAGTAGTTGTAACTGTAGAAAAGTGTGTATTGAGGAATGTATGTGGTATACAAATTACGCTAAATCTGAAGATTTTATCAAACCTTCGTTTTGCTTCTCAAACTTGAAATGTCTTAATTTTCTGAATCTACTTTTTTTTCTCTTTTTATTTAGTGGTAGACAATCTAAATCTAAAAAGCATAAGGAATATGCAAGTGCAATGCATGTAAATGAATTACATAAGATTTAGGCTTTATAAATGGGAAGCTGGAGTTAAAACACTGAAAATTCATGAGAAGTTTTGGAGTATTTTTTTCAACAGTGCTTATCCATCCATCCATCCATCCATCCATCCATCCATCCATCCATCCATCCATCCATCCATCCATCCATCCATCCATCCATCTACTAAAAATTTTTATCTTGCCTATTTGATCTTGATAGGTGCAGTATCTCTATTCCTATATAATATACTAATGCTTCCCTTTTGTAGTATAAATACACACACACACTACAAAAGAACATATAAGTAATTATGTTTGTTTTTCTTTATTTTATTTTAGCAAAGAACATTGCACAGATGGCTTATAAAGTTTAATTAATAAAATATGACAAAGTGCGAACTCTTATGTAACAACTCATGCTAGTGTGAATTGTTTGGGTTAGGGCAGTTTTGTTTTTAAATTAAGATTTCCTGAAGTCTTTTCTGCAATGTCTGTTTTATAATAATTTATTTCTTTTAGCATGTAGTGTCTGGTATAGCCAAAGCAAATATTTTTCTGATGTTAATGAGTTTTGTACTAGCAAATTCCTTCATAGTCTCAAGTTATATCTGAAGTGAGTTAAAGTTACATCTAGATAGTTAGGATTTGTCTGAAACTTACGACTTTGTTATTGTTTGTTCATATACTTAATAGCCTTTACCTATTTTAGAATAAAACATTTCACTTTGTATAAGAAAAGTTGTTGGTTTGATTCACAGTAATCACTGTTGCAGTAATAAATGACCTTTATTTATAATAAGCAAACTCTGAATAAGATTTCTTTAAGTGTAAAAACTTCAAATGAACTATGTTTTTTCCTTTTCTCATAATATTTAAAGCTTTTTATCTTGATCAATTTCCTTTTAACATTCTCTGCAAGAATGCTTGAGTAAATGTTATTTTTCTTGAAACATTAGTGCACTACCAGATTCTTTGATGCTCCGCAATGTTACAAATTTTTATTCCCAGGGTTGTCAGAAAAAAAATAAATCAGAATGAATGAAGCTTAGTATGGCCGAAATTTGTTTTAGGAAATTAAGAACACCTTGGAAGCCTAAGACATTATCAGATCCAGATGAAACAGCTGAATATCAGGATTTAAAAATGAAAACTATGTTTCGGAAAATATTGGATTGCTGATATTACTCTAAGACACAGGAAGTAAAAACTGCTCTTTCACTTCTATAAATATTTTAATATTAAGTAAATTGTTGTAGTAACTCCAAATGAAATAGGCAGCTACCAAATATTTCAAGTGGAAGCTGTCTTGGAAAAGAAGTCTGACCGAAAATATATTTCATCAGAAGCCAAGCATATGTGCACTGACATAAAAGAGGTTGCATTAAATGACTAGGCATTTTAACACTAAGCCAGATTTAGTGCCAGAGACTCAGAACACATCACAAATCAAGACAAGGATGTAAGCCAGGTACCAGCAAGTCTCTTCGTTCAGTAGCATGGTAATAAATTAGGAGTTTAAAGAAAGCTTGCTCTGCATGTTAGAAAAGCAGTATACCTTCATTTGTGGTTTGATCGTCTTTCAAACTCAAACCATGTTGCACAGAGACCATGTCTCAGGGAAATCTTTAAGAGCGTGTGTCTCAGAAACAAATGGTTCTTCCCTGACTGTACCTTATGTAGTCATTTATGAGATGAGCCGGCAGAACACATTAGCATCTGTTTCATGTCAAGTATGTAGGCAGGCTACTCGACACAGTTTGTTTAGGTTGTTTATTCGATTGTAGAAATTGCTGCAAAATGCAAGCAATTTTGCTAGCTAAATAGGACATGGTTGTATAAAAAACCAATTCTTTAATTATTAGATGAGAAAAAATGTTCTGACATATCACATTACCTGAGTGCACGACCACTTGGAGAAAGGACAACTGTGGCTGAGAGTCATTTCAGTCGAATGAAAGACTGATTTTCTAAGCAACTACAAAGAGGTTGGTGAGCCAAACTTTCACAGTTAAAAATTAGTACTCATCTGAACATATATACTTACATGAAATTTAAACAGTAAATTCATGAATCTTTGATGTCAGCAAAATTGTATCAGCTAGCATGAAATTTCCAAATTTTTCAACCAACTCAGTTCTGGGCACAGGACATTTTATGGTTGGACTTCAGACTCAGAGATAAAGATCTGAAGTAAACATAAACGAAATCATACCTGTAAATAGACAAGATGTGGAAGCTTTTAAAAACCTAGACTCCTACATTTCTGCTAAGCTTAGAGAACAGTAAGCATCTATATTCACACATGTCCATATTTAAAACTGACATACTGATGGTTATTTGAGTGCTGTAGAATATGCTGCTAGACATCAGGACGTCAATTTGAGACATCTCTGGCGTTAAGATCTACTTGGACAACTATTCCAACTAGTAGAGCGCCATAAAATACATGGCACTGGACGTCCATCATGGTTTGAAAGCCAACTGAGAATAGAGTACAGTACTGATTTATGGATGAATACTCAGTTATGATACTTGAACTGAGATATTAAAGTGTCCTTCACACAGATAACTATTGTTCTACATCTTTGTTTTACTGTTTTTTGAGTTTCAGGTTCTAATTTAGGCATTGTGGTATCAAGTTTATAGACTTACCTGTGCCTTATATACTACAATTAATTCTTACCTATGTACAGCATAAGCATTGTGGAATAAAGTCATGTACTAGCTCTAGCAGGTAAAGCCAAGGACCCATTGAAACCAGAATCATGGTCAAAAGTGCATATCCACAGCAGAATAAGAATAGTAGAATTTTGCATGGTACTCTTCCTTTAATGATATCTTGTTGACCAATTATTCAATGCAGGATCTACTTGAGAGAATTATTTCTGTATTTTCAGTAACTCTCTTCCATTCATTTTCCTACTCTTATCATAATCTTATGTAGAATTCTAACTCTATTTTAAGCAAACATCAGGCACATTTGATGAATATTATTCTTTCATTTCTAATTTTTAATTGACTCTTTTATTAGCTTGTTAAAATGTTCATTTGTCTGCTTTATCCCCAGCATTAAATAAGTAAATAAATAAATTCTTAAATAAATTCTTAAATAAATTCTTGAATGAAATTTATTTTCACTGTAGACCAGAGTGATACAAATATGACTGTTTAGTCTCTCCACAGTTCTCCTATCTCAAAGTTAATATGTGGAAACAGGCTTTTAGTCCAGAGTAGGACACCTTCATATAACAGAACTTTCAGATCAGATTTGTTTCTCTTTCTGTCTGCTTAGGGTATATAAAAATATTTTCTCCTCTCTTAGGCTTATCACAAGTGCCAAAGGACTGAGAAAAAATGGGGAGAAAACCAAATGTCTTTGGTGACTGGTTTAGCTTCTAGCAGAGACTTTAGATTCTTTCTTGAGGTCCAGCCACTGCTGTAGCATGACCGTTTATTCAGAGCATTCACATATATCCACACGCCTTACATCTCACAACCATTCTACTGACCCTGTCTGGGAACTTCTTGCCATCACCTATTCTAGTAAAAAAAATCCCCAAAAATGGTAACCATATCAACCCATGGCCTAACACATGGCTTGGGGCAATTTCTAATTATGTCAGGGTACTTTGAATTCTGCTTCTTGTAAAATATATCTCTCAGGAATTATTTTGTTCCCATGCCTTTCATTAAAGCTGTCAAGCTAAGATTGTTTAGTAATAATAAGAATGGCCATTACCATTTTTTAAAATGTTCATAATATCTACAATTTATGTGCGATATCAATGTAGAAAATTTTAACATTCATAAAAGATTACTCAGTCATTTTCTGAATAAATTAAGTTCAACTGTTTCCATAAATTACAATGCATTATTTATTTTATATGAGTTTGTCAAATTTGCTCTGAATAATTTACTCTTCTCATAGTATTTTCTATATTTAGTATTTCATTAAGTATAAATCAATATATACATTTATATCTAAAATTGGAACAGAGCTTTTGCACACAGAACTATTTTGAATACTGCCTGCATGCATAATAGCAAGGAATAACAGCTCATTAAAATGTTGAACCTGTGGTTAAGCAAGGAATACTCTCCATTCTTATAATGTAAAGTATTCTGAGGAAAATTGTCGCAAGCCGCTTGGCCGCCCGGCTGGCCAAAGGCCTGCAATGTCCTCGTGTGCCCGGTTCTCGCGTGTCGCAAGAGCGTGTGCAGCGACAAGGCTGTGGCTTTATCTTTCGCGCGACAGCTCCGAGGCTGTTTAATATTTCCAAAGCCCAGGCTGGGGCTAGCAGCAGCTGATGGTGAGAATGCAACGCAGAGACAGCAAAAGGACTAGGAGGACTCGCCCGTCGTGTAAATCCAAGAGTTTATTCCCTGCCCCGGGGGGGGGGCAGGGGCTCACCGCAGGGATGGGAGCTACAAGACGAGTGATAAAATAACCGTTGCACCAGGTTTTTAAAGGGGGGGGAAAAGGGGAGGAATGAGGGACAGGACAAATGGGGTACATGACGGGAGATGACAGTATCCAATAAGCAGCAGACGTAGGAGGGACATATGTAAATAAGCCAATGGGAAGAACAGAACTTCAGAACATTCCAGTTTGGTATGAATATTAAACCAACTATATGAACATCTAAACCATCTACGAGGAGAGAGGGGAGGGGGCGGTACCTAGCTGGACAGCAACCCACGGCAGGAGACTGCCTCAACTTGCCTACCTCTCAGAGCTAACTGTCCCAAGAGGTGTCATCTACCCAATCCGAAACCCCCACTGAAAAGGCATGCTGAGCCACAGCTTCGAATGCCATGGGTGACCCAGCTGGCAGCTCCACCACCGGCTGGGTAACCGCTACAGAAAATATATTCACAGAATCATAGAATGGGTTGGGCTGGAAAGGCGATTAAAAATCATCTAGTTCCAAACTCCTGCCATGGACAGGGGCACTTTCCACTAGACCAGCTTGCTCAAAGCCACGTCCAACCTGGTCTTAAACACTTTCATGGATGGGGGAGACACAGCCTCTAGTCAACCGGTTCCAGTGCCTTACCACCCTCAACCGTTCTGTGAATCTGTGATACATCAAGGGGTGACAATAAATAAAAACAGAATAACATTTTTGATAGCAGCTCCTATGCAGAGTGATTCCTTTTTTACAAATACATATTTTCCTGTTATTTTCTCTAAGTGAGGCTAATTAATGTTTTTTGGGAAATTTTTGATCATTTCTGCATAATTTAATTTCTCATCTCAAGCAAATGACTGTCCCAATGCCTTTCTTTCACAGATAACATTCTGGTTAACTTCTCAATCACCTACAGTTAACCAGTGTTGCTTGCCTGAGGCTAAAGTTTTCTTAAGGTAGTATCTACACTGATGTAGACATCCTTTTGCTGTCTTGAGACATTTTTCTTTCTGAGATATTTGCCATCTCCTGCTTCTGCCAATGTAAGTATGTATGGTCTCTTTTTATCTCCAACACACCCAGAGCCCTTTTGTTCAATCACTTCTTTCTTTCAATGCAAATTAGTCCTTACATCCTCACAGAGAGTTGTTTTCTCCTATTGAGAGACACTGTTTTTGCCTTCACGCTGTGTCTTTCTCTCAAAGCTCTAAGTTATTTTCTTAATTCCTCAGTGCCTGTAACCCTTTAGTTTACAGAATACAAAATAAGGTCATAAATTTGTCAAGTTGCTAAAGTTAATCTCTGCATATTTAGATCATCTGGTGAAACCACTATGACAACATTTCTGGTTGGAGATCCTGTCTATACATGCTGATCCATGAAAGTCATTCAAAATACAGTTAGATGCCCAGTTTACCAGAATCACTGCTAGCTTAGCATGATCATATATCAAACACTTGATATAGGCTAGGACCTTGCAGATGACACACTGTATTTCAGTAGACTTTTAGCTAGCTACTTGTTCTTCTATTGCTGCTGGTAATAATTCCTGGAAAATTAGATTTTGGGTTGAAGATCCCTGCTGCTCCTGCATTCTGCTTTCAATGTAAATAGTTTTCACAGAAAGCAGCTGTATCTGGTTTGTTTGTTAGCAGCCTTCTATTTATACAGACATAGCAGTGATATTAGAATTTTATAGATGATATTTTGGGTTTAGCATAACAAGTCTAAGAATAAACTATATTTTTGCTTTAAAATTCATTAAGCTCATATGTCAACAGTCTGCCCTTAGCTTAGATATAATATTTTTGTTGTCAGTCATTTTAATGGAATTTCCTAACAGTACCTGCTGCACTTCCAGATACATTGACTGACCGCAAGTTCCACAGGATGACTTGGTTCATGAGAACTGAAGTGAACAGCATATTGAAAATGTTGCAGAACTATACTATTTCAGCCTAGAAAAAGTGCTATTCCTGTATATCTCTGATGTTTCATTGTGTCATATGCCACAAAATGAACATTTCTACTGTACCACACTCAGATTCTTATTATGGGCAAAAGGAGTATACATATCTATGGAGAGAAAGATTTACAGTTAGCCCACTCAATCTAATCAAAGAACAACAGATATATTTTCTAGTAACAACAATACTAATACTCATGGCCCAAATAAATAACAAGAAAATCCTTGTTAATTACCTATAAAATGCCTATAAAATAAGTTATTCTATCCACCTTTTATGGTATTATGTTATGGCTTCCCGTGTTCCTCTGGATGACAAAGTTAATGATCTTTCTCAAGAAAAGAATAGAGGGATTATAAGAAGTATTCAACGACCTGAGTTATTTGATGGGAAAACCATGATGTCTGTTTTCTTTCCCAACAATAGCACAGTCCACTTGGGTATATTTTTGTATGTCCCAAGTGGACTGCAAGTCTGTTACTTTCCAGCTGGTTCCCATATTTTTTGGTAGTTGCACAACAGCTCACCCTAAATGAACTGACAAAAAGGACAATTCTTTGTTGTGTAGTGACTACCTCACTTGGTCAGGCTTGACCACGGGAGACATTCACAGACCTTAGATCTGAAGTGTAGCAGTGATCACCTGGACACCAGCCAGTTCTGAAAACAGATGAAAATGAGCTAAGACCAAGGCAGGCTTGGGTGAAACTGAGACCCTGCTCTGTCATGTCATAATAAAACTTAAGTCATGTTTTAGTAGTTTAATCCAGTTTTAGTAGTTTAAAAATATTATTTGCTAGAACACATTGCATCTTCTAAGTGTTGGCTGTAACTTTACTGGTAAAATCAGGTTGCGTGCAACTACTTCCAGGAAATTAGAAACTATAAAAAAGTTATAATAATAGCTTCAGAGTATCCCAATACTGTTATCTTTTTCCTGATGTCCATTAAAGCATATCCAGCTCAACATATCTAGGAACTACATCCAGGTATAGTGTGTATCCAGGGTATTCCAGCACATTTCCCATACAGTCTTATTACATAGATGGAGTTATACTGCATTCACTCATGCTAACATATAGACTTTTCAAAATGTAAGTACAAGGTCCAATGAAGCATGTCTTGCCCAAGATCAGTAACTCCTTGAATGAATAGAATTTACAGAATCACAAAATATCCTCAGTTGAAAGAGACCCACAAGGATCATCCAGTCCAGTTCGTCGCCCTGCACAGCACAATCCCCAGGAGTCACACCATGTGCTTGAGAATATTGCCCAAACATTTCTTCAGCTTTGTCAGGCTGGTTCTGCGACCACTTCCCTGGGGAGCCTGTTCCAGTGCCCAACCACCCTCTGAGTGAAGAATCTTTTTCTAATATCCAGCCTAATCTTCCCTGACACAGCTTCAGTCCATTCCCTCGAGTCCTGTCACTGGGACCATAGAGAAGAAATCAGCGGCTGCCCCTCCTCTTCCCCTCACGAGGAAGTTGTAACTGCAATGAGATCTCCCCTCAGTCTCCTCTACTCCAGGCTGAACAGACCAAGTGACCTCAACTGCTCCTCGTACAGCTTCCCCTCTGCAAAACTCTGATACCACACAGCAGTTTGACAGAGCAAGGAGTAGGGACCATCAAATAGCCATGAGTGAAATTCCATGGGATGGCTGCAATACAAACACTAATATAATTGGTCAGTCCTTTGACAAACTATGAAATAACATGGAAGTTTTAGTGGAGATCATTGATTTTAGTTATCTGATTGTTTATAGATTTTATCTGGTATCCTTGGTATTCTTGAGCCAATAAGGATGTTACCATGCCTAATCAAACTACAGCCAGAGTACGTTTGTTCTAGCAATTATCTCACCTAGAGCCATCCTATTAGAGTCCCAATTTCTAGCTGTTAGCCTTTTCCATAGATAGCATAATCTCCAATCCCCCTTGCTCAAAATCATTTGAAAGTCCTTCGCGCTAAAACTCTCTGACCTATTACATCTGGAACTTTGCTTTCTCTCTATTTCTATGGCCTTTTCTTCTGTTTTACTTTTGTCTTTAAAAGCTGTGATAGATTTTATCTTACTATGTTGTACTATTAGGTATATTAAATACTTATATAGATGTTACTTAGTATTGAAAGCTCTCAATTCTTTCGATTAATCTTAAAAAAAACAAACAACTTGCAAAGTGTCCAGAAATAGCTGCCAATAAATATTCAAATTCTGGAAAGATCACACTGCTTGTAAGAACCTTAACAGTTTGGCCTCTATTTATCAAGAAGAGGTTAAAGGGTGACTTCATGTCAGTCAGTTTTATATAGTTCAATTTGTGGTCTCTTTTATTTGACTGAGAATTTTTTTAGGATATGGAAATCAGACAAATTCACATTCAAAATAGACATGATATTAACAATTAGCATATTTAAGCATTCAAATAATCTGAGTAATAATGTCATGTATTCCACAATTTTTAATCTTCAATTTCAGATTAAGTGTGCCTTGAGAGATTCATTTTAATACAACCAAAAATTTTAATCTTGAAGAAAATACATGTTAAAAATCTTTTTTTTTTTTTTTAATTTTTAGAGCAGAGATCAGACCAGATTATCCTTTCTCATACTGATAGCCAAAAGTGCTAAACCATGACCAAGAAATCATGAATGCCAATTCTCATGTTTGAAGTTTGTCTCAGTTTAGACCTTCTATCTGATTAAGCCTGATACTTCAGCCTTTCTAACTTATTCCCATCACCCTAAAATGTTAATATTTCATTTAATGTTCAGCATTAATATATAATATTTCAGTATTAGAACCTGAGCAGTTTTATTTTACCTCATTTGGTATTTCAGCTTTCAATAAACTTGAGATTTTCATTAAGGAACAGATTGTTTTATATATTTATAAAAGATGGAAATTCATTTGTCGGAATTTCTTATTAAACTCTTTCTAGAAGTAAAAATCTGGCTGATAGCAGCTAATGTGCCCAACCAATGAAGAATAGCCTTTTAGAATAAAAGATATTTAGACACATAAAATAAGTTGAAAATAGGTATATTTCTGTAGTCTTCAACCAACTGCAACACACAGAGAGAGATCTTAAATAATAGCAATAGGTAAAATTATGGCACACATTTTACCTTGCATGAATCCCACTAAACCACTTGCAAAACTTCCTTAATTTAACAAGCTTGTGATTTCATCCCATTTTTTACTTCTTCAGCACCTCTTCCTTTAGAAATAGAGTTAGCAGAAGGAAGAGGAAATTAAATTCAGAAGAAAATATAAAAGAAAATAAATTAAGAAAAGTCTTAATTATGCTAATGCTATAATATTTTTTTTCCCAATCAATGTTGTTGCAATATTCAGGAGAAAAAGCAGAACAAACAAACAAACAAAAACCAAATGCAAGCTCATCAAACTATAAATGATACTCTTTACTTTATGACATGATTTCAATGCTTTGTAACAATTCAATGACCTGCTTGTTTTGTTTATTCTTGTAGTGGTCATACCTTAACTCTTTATGTTTAGAATGAAAACTTTCAAGGTTGTTATAAAACATTCTTGTAGTTCCTAGAAGAACTACTGTCCTAGTTTGAAGACAGGTGTTTGCTAAGGAAGGTAGGAGCTCCCCTTGGAATAGGAAATGTAATCCCCTTCCCTCCACATTAGTATAATTTTTAAAAAAAGGGGCTTTCAGGCAATGTTGTGGGAAAAGGAATAACAGTTCTTTACTAATATATATATATATATCAAGACAGACAAACAAAAACAATGGTAACCACAACAAACAAGAACAGAGCAAACCCCCAGTTCAGTCTCTTCTCGCTCCCTGTTAGCAATTGGACAGGACGGGTGCGATGGCTCCTCCTTGGCTGCAGGGGACGCTGTAGCGCGGGTCTCGGCTGTCTCTCCCCGGCAGTGATAGCAGGCGCGGCCCCAGGAGGGATGGAGCCGGTGCTTCTTGTAGGCAAAAACCCTGGAAACTGCAGCAGGGGTACGGCAGGGCTGGGCAGGGCAGCCCGACTCCCAGGTCATGGCCGGCAGGGGCTGGCTCCCTGGAGAAGGGGAGGGGAAGGGCTCAGGGATCCCAGGTCTTTCCTTTCCCCTGAGCACTGCAGCAGATGGTGGAGGGCCCCTTGTCCAGTGGATTAAGGTGGTAAATAGGTCCCAGCGGAATGGCTGCTGTTATAGGCAGAACTCTACTCATGGGAGAAGCAGGCAGGCAGCAGGAGCCAGGAAAACTCCACAGTGGTGACAAGCAACTGCAGCTTCTCTCTCCTCTGAATGCCGAGAGGCAAAGAGACAGAGCTACTGCTCCCTTTGCCTTTTCCCAGCCCAGCTGTCCCGAGATAGCTGCCCCTCCTAGAGGGAATGTCCAAAAAAGGGAATAGCTACTTACAAGTTTTTTACCCGAATGGTCTTTCTATTGTTGTCCCTAAGCACCCAGTCGTTATGGTGTCTTAGCACCGTATGGGCAAAAATTCCCTAGGATAAGAGAAACAAAAAGAAGGATTCCAAACCCCAACAGCTACATTCTTTAATGTATAAAGGAAATAATAGTTTATTTACTGTAGTTAAAAGCAACAACAAAAACAAAGATCAAACAACATGTATTGCATATACTAACTACATTCTGACAAATAAGACAATCTGTCCATGTTGCTACAGTACTATTTCTATGTAGATTCATAAACCCTTTACCAGCCATTAATTATGTATTTATTTAAGCAATTAACCATGGAAGTGGCTTTACTGTCAGAAATATTATGTCTAACCTAAAAGTCATTTGGCTAATGAGGAACAGGAAGTCCTTTCTAACCAGGACAGGTATTTTGTTGGCAGCATCGCTAATTACCCTAATAAGGTTTTACATGAGGATTCTGCATCCAGAAATTTTGCTGGTTTTCCTATCTCTCTAGCCACAAGAAAAAGAAATTATTTTCTTCTTCTAACTACCTGTATTATTTATGATAGAATCATAGAAATGTTTGGGTTGGAAGGGACCTCTAAAGATCATTTAGTCCAATATCCCTGACACTGGAGGGGATATAACTGGATTATAACTTTATTCAAAGGCAGTGTATCTCAATTCAATGCTTCTCATGGAAACAAAGATTCCCCCTGTTAACATTTTAGGTAGTATTCTTTGATGCAGCACTATCTATGTTAGCTACACTGAAAAACTGCAAGAATTACTTTCCAGGAGGATAGACCTAATAGACTTAAAGAATGCATAGGACAGAAGAAAATTTACTATTCTTAAAGCTAAAGGAAGAGCAATTAAATTTTATGATGTTGTCTCACAGACATAGTACAAATGAAATTAATGGACTAAGTATGTGCTTAAATACATAAAAGATCAAGGTTTAAATCTGCTTTATAACCTGCCAGCAGTTATACAAGTCAAGTACCTCTTATTCAAGTGTCAAGAGTTTATTATTCAAATATTGTTCTAGACCAACATTGCTATTCTCTTTCTGTGAAAGTAGCAATAAGTGAATACATAAAAAAAGGTAAATGGGTGTTTAAATGTTATTGGCTTCTAAAGGAATAAAGGGGGTCTGTGTTTTAGTTTGGGGGTTTTTGAGTGGTTTTTGTTTGGTTGATTTGTTTTGATTTTTGTTGGTTTTAGTTTTTTGGGGGGGAAGTTTCTTTTCCAATTATTGAAGAAAGAGATCATTCACATGGAAAACTGAAAGTCTGATGCCCCAAGAGTATTAATATTAATGCATATACATTCTATAAGTGTACCATACAATTTTGGTATACAAAAATACCACATTGCCTGACCATTACTAGATTTCCCATGACAGACTTAATTTCAGTCTTAGGATTCTAGTAGACTGCAGAAGATATATATGTTATAAAATTCTATTTTTTGAATTCTATGTTAGAGGACTTTTACTTTTCACCAGTGTTATAAAATAGGTCACATATAAGAAATTACTGTCATAATAGTTCTATCAACAAGTTCAACACAGTTGGTTTTATTCCAAGTTAAGAATCACAAGCAAATATTTTAAGAAAAATATGTAGTTCTACTAAATAACAAAAAATCCATGTTAATCTAGATAAATTTGTATTACCCATTAACAGATATACTCAATTACAGATAAAAAACAATGATACTTTCCTCTTTCATACTACTTCAATATGAATAGGAAATATATAACTGAAAACTACTGAAAACTATTTCTTTATGGAAACAACTCAGCTAACAAAACCAAAAGTGCACACTCATACAAAATGTATTAAAAAAATATTTGAAAGGGTTTTTTTTTCAGAAGGCACGTGTGTATTATCACTGCAATGCTTACTGCTTTAGCAGGAATACTGAATTTAAAAATCTGCTCATTTAAAGTCAAAATACAAATTCTGGGATTGTGTGTATGTGTGCTTGCATATGCATACAAATCTTTCTACCCATACTTTGAACCTTCAGGCAAAATGTAGTCAGGGTACTTGCACATTTTACTTAATAAGGCAGCAAATTAGATTTCTTTTTTACCCCAGAGGAGATAAAATTGATTACTTTGTAAATGGTTATCACACACAGTATTGTCAGGAATTGTTGAATGTTGAGGTTTAAAATAAAGCACAATTTCATTTTTTTTAATTACAGAGTGTATCAGTTTCAGAAAGTTCATAACATAGTCACAAAGTTCCTGTACATTTAACATTGAGCTTTCATATTTTTTTACAGATATATATTGTATGATGATTTTTTTTTTACTGAACTTGGGTTTATTTGCTGGCCTTGTAAAACTGAGAGCTTTTCTTTTAACAAGGCAAAAGATTACAGAAGAAATGTGGTCCAGGAGTTCAACTACTGTGCTGTCATCTTTCCACATGCTTTCCTCAAAGCTCACATAAGGTGGAATAACATATGTGCTTCCTGATGAGTATGCAGCCCACAGAGCATGATACACCTTTCCCACAAAAGGTCATACTATGCTATTCAAATGCTGATTTCCTCATTAACCTAGTTTTAAACCAAGCTATGGTTCTTGCTTTAGGCATGTCCATAGTTCTCTGTGGATACTGTTAGCACCATTAATTAAATCTGCATTTTTCAATTAATTGCTCACAATTCAGACTAGTATTCTGGGGATATTGAAAAGCACCATATTTTCATAATGACAATTGCATTTATATTTTTAAATTTTATATATTTTTATTTTAAAGTAATCTACTAAAGAGTGCATTAAAATTATTGGAAAAGACTACAGTTGCAGTCAATGTTTTTATATAGTTGTAACAATGTAATATGGTGTATTATTCATCAGAACTTTGAACAGCATTTCTGGGAAGATACTGGTGATAGACTTCAGGTCTCCAGTACTCAGCAAAGGTGAGTCCATGATCACCTGTGCTGTCAGCTCAGCTTGATATTTCACTCTTTCCCCTCCACCTATCTGTGCAATGACAGTTACTTTTCAGAAACAAGAAATCTTTGACATGTAAACTGCAGTTAGCAAGGACAATGAAATAATTGTGTGGTGTTACGATGAACCAACACCAGAAAAGTAAATACAACCATACTGTATATTTGTTCCCCATTAAGAAAACTGGAAAAAATATTATTTTTATACATTATTAACCTTTTTGACACTTCAATTCTGTTTTAAACTGTAGTTATAGTCCCAATGTTTTAGCTCATGCCTAATAATTGTTTCAAATCATTATCCACTTTAAAATGTGGCATCCAACCTTTTTGAGTATATGAGTTGCATGACAAATATTATTAAATGTCCCCTGAAACATGCTGTGTGCCTGTCAAAATCAAGCACACGGGGAGTACTGCAACTGCAATTCCATTCATGGCATATTACAAAAAAAAAAAAATTAAATTGAGCTTCACTGGGTTAGCAAGTATAGGTAGGGGATTTGTAGACGTTTAGCTTTGCAGTTTTCTTTCTGAAGATGGAAATTCAGATTATCATTTCCAGTCTATCATGTATTCTATAATGTAAATGGGAAACAGGTTATTAACAACTCAAAATTTAGTACATGTACATATCTGTATGCAAATACATAGATAAAGTGATATTGAACAATCTGTGGTAATTTCCTGATTCTGCTACTTTTCAAATGCACCTAGTAACATTAATACCTTGTAGTTTTAATATCTTAATTTCCAGAAGAGAATAAAGTCAGTAGAATCAATAAAGGTTTTTGTGTAAGAGTTTTGTTTGATTGCTTATTGTTTCTTATTGACAAAGCACTTGAAAACTTTAGCTGCTTAAGAAGGAACTCTTCACAATACACATATAAATAATTTTGACATTGTACAAGAACAGAAGCATAAGAATTAATGTAATTTCCAAACTCAGAGAAAGAAACCTCACATAACTTTTATATTGTCTAAATTGTGAGGGCCATGTTGACCTGGCAGAACTGTCAACAGAGAATTTTTTAAAGTTAGGATGATTTAACTGATTATTTGGACATAGTATTAAAGAGAATTAGTCCCTCTGAAAGTCTTCCTTTTTAGCTTTGGCTTAATGACTAGATTCTCAGCTTTATACTTTTCATGAGCTAAAGCTATGCAAAGTTTATGCAATGCCTTCAGCAAAGTACTGCTGTAGTAATGTTAAAATCACCCATTGTAATTATACAGAATGACGTGAAGGAATAAGTATAGCAGGTAGCATTAGTGTTCAGTTTAGGTCTTATCAGCATATTCTTCATTTTCTAAACCTAATTTATTGTATATAATGTCTAGTACTATTGTTTCACTATATATATAACATTTGGTTTCGCTTAGTAGCACTTTAGTAATTAGTGAAATCAGAGCAATGAGAAATTTTAGTAGTTATCAGACTGATTTATTAAGATGAAGTATCTTTAGATATGTGTAAATTTTTGTTAGGTCTGTGGAAAGAGTGAGCTAATAGAAAAGGCAAGCAAGGTAATATGTACTATCATTAACCAAAATATACCTTAAAACAACAATATACCTTCTAAGATCTGGAGATAGAAAGGAGCAGTATGGGTAAGCCAAATGTCCTGCTGAAAATCTGTTTGAAGCTTTTCTGGCCTTGCTGGTAATAAATGCCAGGATAAGTAATCATGTGCATACAGCTTCATCAACAAAATGAACACCAAAAAAGCCCCCAAACCTAGTAAACATATGAAAAAAACCCAAAATCTGAAACTGCTGAGAATTAGGAAAGAACAATGACTTACTGAAATTACACATAGACAGATATGTTGACTTTCACTTGAGAAACTACAGCTAAGCATCTTATAATCTATTATCATTTTTGTTGATGTTTTATGCTAGCAACATGATATGCAGACACACTTGATACTATACAAGGAAGGACCTTTGACCTAGGCTAAATGATTTATCATTAGGGTTTTATAAAGTGAAAATATTGATAGGCATAATTTTTGCAGCATTAAGCCAAACATAATTGTTATTTCTACAAACAATTTAATTATTTTAGTCACAGTTTTAAATTATTTTTTTTAATTGTTTATCTACTTTAGAACATTTAATTTATGCCCAGAGCCCATAAGACTCAAATAAATTGGTGACATAAAGCAACTCCTTTCAAATCTACAGAATGTGTGCTATTTCTCTCAAGGATTACAGGAATTGTGACTGCAAAACATAACTGCCTTCTCAGCTTCATCTGTGAATTTTTTTCTGGGAATAATTAAAATTAAGAATCTGTTCTTTGATAGTAAATAGTTGAGAAACATATTGAATATGTTACTAATTACTTGTATGATATACAGTTAAATAAGTTAATTAAGTTTATATTATGATAATTTATCTGTTTCACCTGCAGCTGATAAACTCATAGATTTATACAGTAGCTGTCACTTTCTTATTAATAACTACTGATGATTTAATAAACAGTTTTAAGCAGTTCAGCTATAAAATCATATTTTTTTTAGAAATATACATTTATTTGAATGCTTAAAAGAAGTATGGATCAAACTTTAGTCAATTTTATTTGATCAAATTTGTTCTCATACACAACATGACTGCTTAATTCTCCAGTTGCATCTTAATTCTTTTAAATATTTTTAAAATATTGCATTAAGATTTGTAGAGGTTGCATAATTGGAGATAAGTGGGATAAGACTGGAAAATGTGGAAATGGAAAAGTATGTGTGTGCTGGTTTAGTCTGGAGTAGAGCTGATTTTCTTCATAGTAGCTAGCATGGGACTGTGTTTTGCTTTTGTTCTGAAAATGCTGATAACACGGGAGTGTTTTTGTTACTATTGAGCAGTGCTGACACAGAGTCAAGGCTTTTCTGCTTCTCACCCCACCTCAGCAGCAAGGAGGCTGGGGATACACAAGGAGATGGGAGGGAACACAATCAGAACAGCTGATCCAAACTGACCACAGGGAAATTCCATGCTCTATGACATCATGATCAGCAATAAAGAGCTGGGGGAGGAAGAAGGAAGTGGAGCTGTTTGAAGTGATGACGTTTGTCTTCCCCAGCCATCACTAAGCATGATAGAGTCCCGCTTTCCTGGAGAGGACTGAACATCTGTCTGCCCAAGGGCAGTGGTGAATTAATTCCTTATTTTACTTTGCTTGCACTTGCAACTTCTGCTTGTCCTGTTAAACTGTCTTTATCTCTACACGTAAGGCTTCTTTTATTGTTCAGATTTTCTTCCCTATCTTGCTATGGAGGAGAGAGTGAGCAGATGCATGGTGCTTGGTTGCTGGCTGGATTAAACCATGACAGTGTTTTTGACACCCAACATGGGGCTCAAGTTGTTTGAGGTAATGACAGATTTGATTGGAAAGTCCTAGGTCAAAGTCATAGATGTTATGGCTGTTTAGCTCTGAATTGGCTTCTATGCTTGACACTGAGCTTGCTTGCCCTACTGTATATTAGGGTAGTGCATTTTTTACCTCTGCTGCTGTTCCTGTGTACCTGTAGTGAACAGGCTGAATCTTCAGTGTGAATTCAAGTTGAAGGGGCTGTGACCTTCATGTGAGTGGCTTCATGTGGGAGCAGGACACCCTAAAGCATCTGTGGCCATGGATAAGCCCAGGCCAGAGCAGGTATATCTGAAAGCACGTGTGGCTGTGGTTATTATGTGCTGCAGCGGGTTAATGTTTGAAGGGCCTGTGGCCCAAGGATAAGTCCACACTGCAGCAGAAGAAGGTACATCACAAAGCATCTGTGGCTGTGGAGAAGTCCATGATGCAGCAAGTTCACCTTGAAACACCAGTGATTGTGCACGAGGTCGTGCTGGATCACCTCAAAGCACGTGACAATGAATAAGCCCAAGACAGAGCAGGAACACCTGCAGAGGGTTTCCAGCCATGGGTATGGATGTGTCAGAGCAGGGTCACACCTGAAGGGACTGTTGCTGTGGGTAAGGCCATGCAGGAGCAGGAATACCTCTGAAGGTGTTGTGGCCGATGAGCAAGGTCACACTGGAACACGTGTATCTCAGAGACTGTGGCTGTGGGCTATGCTGCAGCAGGTACAGCCCTGAAATGGCTGGCTCATATATAAGTCTCTATGTGGAGTTGGTACACTGTACAACAAGTCCAAGCCAGAGCAGGGGCAGGGGAAGGAGTTCATTGCAGTGTTAAACTCTAAGTTCTGATTCAAAGGTGTTGGCTTTTTCCCAACCTGGAAATGAAACTCAAGATAGTTTTTAGTATAGGAGGTAATATAAAGGTGGATCTTTATTTGGAGGCCTCCAGGGGCAGTTATGGAAGAGTGTCCACAAAAACCCACCCCCCACAGGGGTACATACAGTTGTATAGGTTTTAGGAAATTAGCATAATTGATAAAAAGCACCAATTAGGAGGACAAGTGATGATGCAATTCCCCCCCACATCAAACCCCTTTTCTGGAGTCCCCCCCTTGGTACTAGTTGTACTTTGTTTATGAAAATGTGTCTCAAAGAGCTGTTTTCAACCTTGGTAGCTGGGGAGAACCAAGATAGGATAGGGCCTTGTACCCCCCGGGGCTTGGAGTTCTGGAATTTGTTTTGTCTCCTTGCCTAGGAAAGGGCATGGAAAACTACTGGCAAAACTAGTCACTAATATAATAGGCTACAAATACATATGCAAAGAAGAGAGCGAATATATAAAGAAAAAAGGCAAAAAAAAAAATGGCATCAAAGGGACCAGCGATACAGGTTGTTATGGAAATTCCTTGAACGTGTGAGCTGGGATTTGAGCTGCAAGTTCTTTGAATGACTATAGCAGGAACCCCTTATTTGCTAGCCAGATTAGGAGAAAGGGGAGGAGTTCATTGCATATTTAAATCCTGTAACCTGACCTAAACAGACTAAGAGTGGAGATTGGGGCATATAAAACTCTATGTCATTAACTCTATGTCATTAACTCTATGTCATTCAAAACCAGCACGGGACACACCCAGCACCATTACAATGGGCATAATATAGAGACAGCTAGTATGAATCACATTGGTATTGTGATTGAACTGCGCATGGCAATTGCTGTATTTTACAAAGAAAACCCCTACATTAGTATTATATTATGCAGCATATTTTGTATTACTCTGCTAAGTCAGAAATCTTCTGTAAAATCAACTATCTTTAACAAGTAAATTTGATATTAAATCTTATATCCTCCTTACACGGAATATCTAATAGAACCTAGTCAGAGAGTATTAAACTCTGTCAGAAGGCAAGGAAAAGTAGCTGGCAATATTAAAAAGGAGAATAGGCCAGCATTTTTTGAGATATTTTAGATAATGAAATTATTAAACTATATTGCATATAGTTTACTGGAAGAAAATTTTGTTCCAGCATTTTTTCAGGTTGTTGCACAGCAACAAGATGAAAGTCTCAGAATGATTCTAAGAACAAAATCCCATTAAAATTATGAATTTAATATTGAAATACAGTTTAATTATAGGCCATGAATATTAAAATAATTTGTGATAGTGTAGTGGGCAGTCAGCAGGAATTCTAGCTATATTTTGCTTGTTTTCTTTCTTTGTTTACTCTTATTTAGTCTGTTAAAACCAGATCACTATTATTTAAGTAGCAAATCAAATAGCCATAAACACTGTATGGAAATCATGCATGTGTGATGAAGGCCTCTCAGAAGGTAGAGGAATATCTACTAAATATAGTTTTTAAATCCTATATTTTACAATACCTCATCAGTTCTTCAGTTTTAAGTCAATTCATTATCACCAGATAAAGTCTGTGAAGCTCTCTCATACTGAAATCTATCAGAAAGTCTTTCTAGGGATTAGTAAGCAGTGACCTCATATGACATGTTATTGATTTCAAATTGAAACCTAATTCCTAACTCCACAAAAGGACTGTAGTTCAGTCTACTGCCACTATGGCTGTAAAGAAGTGTGGGTACTGTAAATAAATTTCTTTTCTTGGCCATTATACTTGATGAGCTGAAAAGTCCTTTGGACATCTTCAATTTTTTCAGTGTCAAATTTTGAAAAAGGTAACTCAAGATCACCTTTAACTGCAAGGCAGAAGTTAAGGGAATAAATATCACATTTACTTTTTCTATGATACATACTCATTGCTACATTGTTATTCAGAAATAAAACAAATGGGAATTACTTAAATTCAAGTAGTGTTTAAGAAGGTTATGACACATCTAGGTCCGAAGTGGATACAAATAAAAAATAATTCACTATATATTCTGTCAACGTTTTTCAATACTTTCAAAGATTTATTTTTCTCTTTTTCTTTTAATCATTGCAGAGTTCATCCTATGCTGAGCTTTCATAGTCCTAGTGAACAGGTTAGCAGAGAACAGTTTAATGTATGGAAGAGCAGTAAGAAAATGGTATTTTTGTCATCTTGGTCCAAAAAAACCTGTCTTCAAATACTGGTATACTAGATGAAGAGGCAATAAAGTTTATTTAAGAATAGTTTCTCAGTACAGCAATGCAGATAAAAGCTGATCTATACATAAGTTGCAAAACCTGTTGAGAATAAAATATGTGACATGAAGAATCAAATGAGGAAAGAATTAGAATAGTGGTAAATACTTAAAATATTCAAAGAAGATGAAATCTTGAACAAGGATCAAACCAAAAGTCACAGCAGGATTTTTAAAACTTTATTTTATTTTTATTTTTTGACCTTCTTTCAGAAAGCAGGTCTAAGGAATTTAATTGTTGACTTCATGTTCCAGTGAGAATGCAATAAAGAACATACAATTACATAACACAGTATTAACAAATTTAACAAAATTCTACTTATACCTGTTTTATGATTGCTGACCTGCTAAGTAATTTATTAATAACTAAAATTTTAATTCATCTGTTCTAGATAGCTTTTGATCAATACCGTTCTTGGAACAGTCTTGACTTAGGAAGGCAGAGAAATTGCTCTGCGAACAACCACTTAACTAAGCCTCTGATAAGATTTATTTATTAACAGTACAATCTTCTGCCACAGTTGTCATTATTAATTATCAGATCTTGTTAGGTAGTCTATATTATCATTTGGGACTCACCTTTGTTGACCTTACTTGTCTTGAATGATACTTAATTCATCGCTCATTCCTTGCATTGTTTAAACATGTTCTATTTGAATCCCTTTATAATTATTATTAGAGTCTTGTCTCAGCCTCTTTTTATATTCTCTCTCAGTACATGATCTCATTAACAGTCATTATGACAAGTTTTGGTCTCAGATAACATTTTCATGCAGGCAATACATCATTTTATAGTTTTGTTTTGTTTTGTTTTTAAATTTTCCTTGACTTCCTTATTCTGCTTTGACTCTGAGAACAACTGTTGGATGTATAAAACTAATGAATGCTAATATTTTGATCTGCAATGTTTCCCAAAGAGATCTCACAGTTGTTGACACTGATATGACTGATGTCTGAAACCAAATATCATCCCTAATGCTGAGCTGATGACATGTGGCTTTCCCCCAAGAAAAGCACCTTTCTTCAGTACTGTTCAAGGAAAGATCTGATACTTGGAGCTGACTGACAAGCAGAATGTTTTCCCTTTTTTTTGACCAGGATATTTCACCAATCTTCTACAAAACTATAAATTCATTAGAAGAAATTTATAGAATTCTATGAAATAATTAGAAGAAAACTATATGCTCATCTGAAATCCTTTTTAGCATTTTCACTTTCTATGAAAAAATTCAGTAGGATATCAATATTGTCATTACTTGAACTTTTTCAGAAATTTGTCCTATTAGTAGAAAACAATAGCAGCATTTCATTTGAAATGGACTAGTAATGTTGAAGTCAAAAATACCTCTTCACTTGAGAACTTGAATAAAAAATATTACTTATATTCACACAGATTAAAAAGATTGAAAACAAATTACAGATTAAAAACAAAACCATGTAAAATGACAGATTTTGGAAGTCACAAGGGAGCATGGCCAGGTGACTCTTTTATTCATACTACAATAACATGTAGACTCAGACTCACTGATCTAGGTACTGGAGAAATACTTCAAAACGTTCCATCTCAAAGAGTTCTGATCCAGTCATTATTGGTTTTGAACATCTTTTATCCCACTTTCACCATCATTTCCAGGCTTTCACAGACTGGCTAAACATCTGTATCAACAGTCTTGATACAGTAGGACATTTTCTAGTGTTAATGTTAAAGAGATGAAGGATATGAATGCATCCTGGGCAGTGCCCAACATTCTATAATTATCAGTAACACACTTAGACATTGGAGTGATGTCATCAGTTGGATATAGAGAGAATCCAAAGACTTCAGACTGACAAATATAGGAGCAATCTTATCAATCAAGAAAAGCCAAAATCTCTCTTTCATCGACCTTCTTCATCTCTAAATGCTCACGTATCTGTGTCTCTTCAATGCTGTCACTGCTTTATTGGTGGCTGTGGTCAGATAATCCAAGCACCAAGTGCCCCTGGCAGCCCACTGGAGGTATGGTATCACTTATGACCCTCAGCTATCAGGGACTGAGTTGCCATATGGGTTTATTGCTGCTCATGTCTCCTACTGCCTCAATAAAACTTTGATTTATAACGTATTGTCAGACTCCGTTACTGTTTGGACCACACTACCTCAGATCATCTTTTTTTAGTGCTATTTCTCTCATCTGCTGTCATTGTGAATATTTTCCATTCAATTTCTTTTACGTCTCTGCACTCAGAAAAACTTGCATGTCTTTCCCTTTTTTCACTAAAATGACTCACCACTTTTTAAAGTTTAGACTTTGAGTTAAGATTTTATTAGGTGGTTTTGAAATTGCAAACACAAAAATGCAGAATTAATGAAAAGGACAAACTTATGCTGCGATGTAAAACTGAAGTAGTATCTCTTGTGCATCACAACTAGAAAAAGAAAACAATCAACTGGATTAAAAAAACAACAACTAAACTATTCACGATAGGAAAAGAAATTCAATAAGTAAGTCAGTCCAGGTAAAATTGAAACAGAGAATCAGACATAAAAGAATGAAAGACATTTTTCAGGACACTGCAATAACAGCAACCAACTTTTAAATAACGTGAGTGCAATAAAGAACAAGTGACAATATTTATCCCTTCTTGACTCCCAAGTGGGCTGTATTTTCAAAAGAAAATAAAATATAAGACCCCAAGAAAATAACACTGTATTACACCCTAATTCAAAGTTAGTCTGAATCATCACATTACTTTTCATCAAATTACACAAAACAATTCAAACTTAATAAAGTGTATTTCTCGTATTAGAAGAACAAATTGACTCATTCACCTTGTTTCTCAAACCTTTGATAAAATAAAGTATTATTATAACCCTCCTCCCCCAAATTCTGATATAGGTAGATGTTCCTGTGGAAATACGTTCCAGGTCTTTCATTGAGAGGACTGGCACAATGTTCACAGCAGCCACATGCTTCTTGTAACTTTTAAAGGCAATTAGGTCTCCATCTTTTCTTTTTCTTCTTCTTCTCTTTATACAAAGAATGACATGTCTTGTTTTGCTAAATTATATCTTGTCAGCATACTTTGCAACAGCCAAGAATGATTGAAAGACAGACAAAATACACAGGCCTAGTTTTCCTTAACAGATTCAAGTCACCATTTTTTATTATCATATATACACATAAAAATAATTATGATTATTTTAAAAATTAACTGATACTTTGGTTGCATGTATTCTTGAAACAAAACACAGTGAAAGAACACTGACTTAAATTCTTGAGGGTTTTTTCACAGCCATTGTACAGTACACTCATATGTCAAAATTTTTGCACTACAGTTCTAATATATCATAATTTGTCTTATTTCTATGTAATAAAATATTTTATATTGTAACTATAGAGTTATTATGTTATACTAATGTTTTCCTAGTGTTTACAAAAACTATTTGTATAATCTACTTTGTGCCTTGCAGCAAAGAGACATTGATTTGAAACAGATGGAAAACTCCAGAAAGCCTGATTCTCAATGTTTTCCTAACTTCTGTTTGCATAAAAAAATAACAGTTTTTGTTATCTTTGTTTAAATATGACAGAAAGATCAATAAGTAAATTAAAGTATGGCAGTTTTGAAGATGGATGGTTCAATTTTGCCAGGGGATTCTGACTAGTATGCTTCACCAATATTCTGTGCTTTGTTCTGATTAATTAGATCATAAAAAAACAAGGATAACTTTTTAAAAATGGTCTGATTTTTTGGTAAAAATATCAGTATATTTTTGGAATTTAGGGAAGATAAAATGAGGATTAGTGTAGCAGGAAATAAGGCAATAACTGTCTGCGTGCTATAGAGCTAGGAATATGGAAGATAGAATATTTGGGGGTTTTTTACTTTTAGAGAAACAGGCTTTTGATATTATGCTGTTAACACCCACTTCAGATAATTTAACATTTCCTGATGTTGAGAAGACATTTTAAGTGCCTTCTAAGAATAAAATGTGAAGTTTCTCTTACTGCAGTCTTCCATTTTATTAATATTTTTGTAACAAAACTTTAATTAGGTGATTTTGATATTTAAATCATGTGGTTTGTCACTAGATACAGTTTCATCTATAAAAGCCTTCTATTGATTTGAGATCAATCCCTGATATTTGATTTTATTCTAATTTCTGCGTTTATCCAACCTTGTCAAATTTTTCAAGTTTGCATTTGAAAACAATATTTCTGGATGCTGACCATTAAAAGACCCAAAATCTTTCTTGGAGTTATAAGCAGAAAGATATTTCTGTTCACAGAAGTTTAGGAATTAAAAAAAAAAAATTGCTTTTTTTGTTTTGTTGTGAAACAGAAGCAGATTCTTAAGTTCTTTTAAAAGACAGGTACAATTCTATGAGTGAGAAGTCTCTATACTCAGTTGCCATGGACTTCCTTGTCATTTAGGTGTCTACTTTGGTACTGTGTAATTGGGATAAAAAAGAATAAGGTTATTTAGTAATAAAACTATAAACTGTCAAAAAACCTTAAATTTCAAAGCATCACTTCCTAGAACAAACATCTTTCTGACTCTCAACAAAAGACCAGATGATGAGTAGATGGATGAGAAGGCAGAAAGCAAATACCTGTGGGTGGAATCTGTTAATGAAAGAATTAAAAATCTCCCTAGGTACTTCCAAGACATTATCATGATTGCCAAGTATTTCTCTCATTAATCAATTGGTAATTCTGTAATTTCTTAGAATGTTTTTCTCAACCTAATATAATTAGACCTTCTTTTTATCACAACTGAACAATATTAGCGTCTTGGTTTTTTGTGGTTTAAATTTTTAATGTCTACAACTTGTCCCCTCTCCCATTCTCATGCTATTTTGTTTTCTGTACACTGTCCAAAAATTCTTTACCTTTTCTGAAATACAGATTCCAGAAGTATTCTATCTGTATTACCCAGCCTAATAATATAACCAGTATGCATGATATTAGTAGATGGTATGTGCAAGATTTCATTTTTCTTTACGTATTGATGATAAAAATGCTGATTATTTACTTATTACTAACGTGTACATACAGATCCACATAAGAAACATCTGACTGAAATCTCTATTAATTTGACCATGTAAGACAAAATTTATTTAATCGTTTACAGAACAAGAAGGCATAAATATTTCATTACAAGTGAAATTCTTTCTTTGAAAATTTTTGTCTCAACACATACTAGAAAATGGTTGTTTTTGTCTCAACCCACTATAAGTATAGCATAAATGAGATGTTGTCAAGACTTGCACCAAACTTATGATAGTGAAACAAGGAGAATTTTGTGGTCTTGCATCTTAAATTTTCTAAATTTTGCAAAATTTAAACCACATTTCATAACCGCAATTTGTTTAGAGGAATGTTCATGCTAGTAAGAAGTCAATTCTAAATCAATCATTACTGTCTCTCATAGAATCCTTCTGGACAAAATGTCCAGCACACATCTGAATAAACACATCATGTGATGGGTGAGCAACTGGCTCACAGGTCAGGCAGAAAGTGCTATAGTGAGTGGAGTGACATCAGAGTGGTGACCTGTCACTAGTGGGGTTCCACAGGGCTCCATCCTTGACCCTGTGCTCTTCAACGTCTTCATAAAGGAATTGGACACAGAACTGGAAGGGATACTGAGTAAGTTCACAGACTCTACAAAACTGGGATGAGTTGTTCACTCCTTTAAAGGCAGGGAGGCCCTGCAGAGAGACCTTGACAAATTAGAGGGCTAGATACTCACCAACCACATCAATTTCTGCAAGGAAAAGTGCTGGATTCTTTACCAGAGATGGGATGTATTGACAGACTGGGGAATGAGATGCTGGAAAGCAGTGCCATAGAAACGGACCTTGGGGTCTTGGTCAACAGAAATTTGCATATGTGTCAGCAGTGCCCTGGCATCCAGGAGGGCCAACCCTGTCCTGGGGGGCATCAGGCACAGCATCACCAGCCGGGCAAGGGTTTGTCCTGCTCTGCTCTGTGCTGGGGCACCTCGAGTCCTGGGGGAAGTTTTGAGCACTACAATATAAGAAAGATATTAAACTATTAGAGAGTGTCTAAAGGAGACCAATGAAAATTATGAAGAATCTTGACGGGAAATCATATGAGGAGCAGCTGAGGTCACTTGGTCTGTTCAGCCTGGAGAAGAGGAGATGGAGGCAGTTACAACTTCCTCATGAGGGAAACAGGAGGGGCAGACACTGATCTCTTCTCTCTGATGACCAGTGACAGGACCCAAGGGAATGGCCTGAAGTTGTATAAGGAGAGGTTTAGGTTGGATAGTAGAAAAACATTCTTCGCCCAGAGGGTGGTTGGGCACTGGAAAAACTCCCCAGGAAAGTAGTCACAGCACCAAACCTGACAGAGTTCAAGAAATATTTGGACAATGCTCTCAGGCACATGGTGTGACTCTTGGGGATGGTGCTGTTCAGGGCCAGGAGTTGGACTGGGTGATTCTTGTGGGTCCCTTCCAACGCAGGATGTTCTTTCATTCTGTCAGACCTACTTGAATTTTAAATGCACCTGTGATTTCAAACCCAAGAAAGGATGAGAATAGTTCCTTTCTCTGTAAATAACAGGAGAAAACACTAATGAGTTTTGAGTGAGCAGATTAGAACACACAACTGGACTTCATATTTACTGAGAATCTCATGCAGTAAAGTTACTACTTAGATTATAGTAGGATTCTAAATAACATCACATTCTTGTATGATTTCATAAAATTCTTACTTCTTGTCTTCTGCAGTGCATATAGTCAGAAAACACATGGTTTATGTCATATAAAACATTTGGATGGTAATTTCTGAAGGAAATGAAGGGAAATAGTGCAGAAAAATATACTCATAATTCTGAATCTACTAGCTCTTTCAAAACTGTCCGGATGAAAAATAAAGAGGTGTTGGTGCTTTCATAGCAAAGAATGTGGTACTTCATCCTGTGTAGTCTAAGGATAGAGGTTTTAATTATTTAGAGAAACTTTCAGGGACTTCTCTAAGCCTAATTTGTGTTCTCAGTCTTGGTTCAGGAGGTGGAAAGCATCACTTTAAAGAAAAAGTTTTAAACGTAATCCTAGAACATCTGACTTTGGAAATGTCAGCTTAAGACTTTAACCTCAGGACTCTGGAACTCAAAGCAAGTAGGTACTGAACTGTCAGTAAGAGTGTAAATATAGGAAATAAGGCACTAAAAATCCAGGATAAGAACTCTTGCCAACCACATGCTTTCTTGAATTATACATTAAAACAGCTTATACTATAAGAGTATCATCTTGTGAGTAGCAAGGTTGAGAAAACTACAGAGCAAAGCACATCACTTCTGGCACCTAAGTTGCAAATGAGATGACAGTCATAAATTGATTTCAGAAAAAAAGGACTGAAGTTGCTATCTGTTCACTCGTTAAAATTCACTCCACTTTAATAATCAGGATTACCTGATATTCTGAGACCTACAAGAGGTAACACCCTTTTAGAAAAGTGCATCAAGAATTTAGGCAAATCGAACATGCATAGTGAAAGTAGTGATGTGTAATTAGTATATGAAGTTAAAATTGCACCTCTGCTTTACCTTTCTCAAAATATGAAATATTCTAATTTTCTTTGAGGTTAGTAAAGCATTGCATAAATTCAACAGTTCTTTCAGTTATTCAGAGTGAGAGTACTAATTAGCAATTTCTAGGAGAAATATGTCCTGAATCAATTTTACTCCTAGACTCAATTTCAAAACAAAAGATGCCACATTTTAATATTATTCTGAACAGACAAGTATAGCTGGAATCATCAGTCTTCCCTTTTCAGGAATTGCTTCTGTAATGAAATTGCTCTGCCTGCTTTTTCTCTTCACACACACTGCTCACAGATATTATACTAAAAAGATAATGATTTTGAACAGAAAAAAAAAATTATTGCACTTTATTGTTTATGAGGATTGTGATGGACAAAAATGCTGTACGTAGTTTACAACTACAAATAATAAAAAGCTGGAAATATTTAGTGGTTTGATTTTCAATACTTTGACAGAAAAGAAAGTGTTACTCCTGTACTCAAAAATCTGGTAAAATGCATGAAGAAAACTGAATAATTCTATGCACAAGTTTGTTAAGCAGAACAAATTCACCTAAAATATTTTACAATATTTTGCTGATTATAAATATCTTATACTATCATTGCTAACAGTCTAAGTGTAATCATGTTTTTAAATATATTAATTTCCTTGTATAAATTGACTTTTTAAAGATAATTATATGGAATTTTAAAAATAATATTAATCAATATAACTCAATTAACCTCTGAATTTATAGTTGTCCACAAGATACATACAAATAAAATTAACTAAATTATCAGGGCTATCAGGAAGACAGAATCTTTGTGATCTAATTTGTTTTTACTTTAATTGGAATTTTTAAGTGTGAACTCAGACAAAGAAAATAAGAGAAGAATCACTGCTGAAACAAGAAGTCTATTGTGGTATCATACTGATTATAAATTATTATTTTTATTTTCTTCTAGCAAATGACAGAAGAAGGAGACATGAGCATTGCCAGAAATAAGTTAATAAGTTTGCAGATAAGACTTAACTGGGTGGGAGTGTTGATCTGCTGGAGAGTAGAAAGGCTCTACGGAGGACTAGGTTAATGGACCAAGGCCAACTATGTGAGCTTCAACAAGGTAAGATGCTGGGTCCTGAACTTTGGCCACAGCAGTCCCATCCAGCACTACAGGCCGGGGGCAGAGTGGTTGGAAAGATGTCTGTTGGAAAAGGGACTGGGGGTGATGATCAACAGCCTGATGAAGATGAGCCAGCGTATGTCTAGGTGGCCAAGAAGGCCAATGGCATCCTGGCCTGTATCAAAAATAGCATGGCCAGTAGGATCAGGTAAGTGATTGTCCCCCTGAACTTGACACTGGTGAGGCAACGCCTTCAATCCTGTGTTCAGGACTTTGAGCTCCTCAGCACAAGAAAGACATTGAGGTGCTGGAGCAAGTCTAGAGAAGGGCAACAGAGCTGGGGAAGGGTCTGGAGCACAAGTGTTACAAGGAGCAGTTGAGGGAACTGAGGTTGTTTAACCTGGAGAAAAGGGGGCCCAGGGGGACTTTATCACCCCTACAAAACCTGAAAGTAGTTCTAGTGAGGTGGCCATTGGTCCCTTCTCCCTAGTAGTAAGAGACAGGACAAGAGACAATGGCCTCAAGTTGGGCCAGGGGAGGGAAAATTTCCGTATGGAAAGGGTGTTTAAGCATTGGAACAAGCTATCCAGGGAACTGATTGAGTTACAAGCCCTGAAGGTATTTAAAAGATGTGTAGATGTTGCACTTAAGGACACAGTTTAGTGGCAGACTTGGCAGTGCTAATTTAATGGTTGGAGCTGATGATCTTACAGGGAAAAAATAGTAAAATGTTTCCATCACCACTGTCCTGAGAGAGTGGAAAGGAGTGAGAAAAATAAAGTAGAATTTATCAGATGTTATTAGATAAAAAAGGGCTGAAATTCACATGTAGTTTCACTATATTATATTGTCTTTAAAACACAGTACAGAGTTCCCATGTTTACATCTAAATTAACCTGGCATTTGCTGGGTGGGCAAGGTATTGCAAAATACCTTGTTGTTTTCCTAGGATTAATATCAACTATTTCTTGGTCTAATATAAGCAGCATATCCTGTAATCATGGGATTTTTCTAAGGACATTTCATCTCATTTACTTTGTAGAAACTAGATTCCAGTCCACAGCTTTTGAAGATAAAAGAGTTTTAACTTACCTAGGTTAGCATGGATTTTAAACCACTCTTGCATCAAACCATTGTCTCTTGTATTACTGTTGCTGTAGAAAATCAATAAACTTGTTCAGCAGTTATGTTTATTATATTTGTTATATTTATCCTTAGAAATTACTAAAAAAATTATTTTTGCACCTACAAAATATTATGGGATTACTTTACTCACACAAAGGTGTGACAAATGTTAAGAGGCGCTTATGATACTCCTAGTACTGTCATACTGATATTTAAATTCACTGAAATATACTGAAGGAATATAACTTGTTTGTTTCAGCAGAATGAGTTTTATCAAATGTTAAGATTTTTCAGGTTTACATTTTAATGGCTAAATTTCAACAAGGGTTTGATGAAACTAGCCAACAATGTAAAATAATCCTTTGTAGTAGGCTAAATTACTTCAGAAAAATGTGATATACCTGCAAATCTGAATCACAACTCTCCACCTCCTCTAGAAATTACATAGTGTCCCAGGCCATAGTGTACCCTACAAATTAATATTTACTTTGATAGTAGGATACACGAAGTATTTAGAGACATAATTATCAAGAGACTAAAGGAATGACATGATGGGAGACCTTGAAAGAATTTGAACTGTAGTGCTAAAATATATGAAAACCACAGGTACACGACTGGGAGACCTAAATGAGCTATTATCACTCAGAAAGGACGTCTTGAAATTACTGTAGGCAACCATGTGAAAACATCTCTTGAAGTTACTACTGCTTCATGTAATAGATGCATTCTAATGGATCTCATAATAGGATTCTGAGAAAGTCAAGGAAGTGTGATAAGAGATATGGAATTCTTTCCAAACAAGTAAGTCTGAAATAGTAGGACAATGTAGTAGATGGAGTCTACTACAGTAATGAATAAAAAAGGAGTAATCTACCATAAGTGAATAGATTTTGAATATTCGCAATTTTCTGCAATAGTTGAATTAGAATGTACTCAGTGAAATATTTAACAGGAAGCTTCAAAGCTTGCAAAACAAGCACTCCTTCACATGCTCATGAATTGCAGAAATCTGTCACAGGATGTTATACAGACCAGAAGTATAAATGAGTTCCAAATAGTTTGTTCAAATTCATGAAAAATAATATAATCTGCTGAAAGAAACAGTTTGTTTGGGTATTATCTCAATTTCAGCACACTGTTGAAATGCATGACATCATCCTAATATGCTTTCTGAAGAAACTGGTGCTCCCTATAATAACAGAGATGGAGGAGGGACTTCTGTTTTAACAAGATTGGTCAAGTTCTTCCTAATCACAAAATTAGAAATCAAGGCAATTTTTTTCCTGTGAGTATGTAAAGCTATTACACAGCTGCAAAAGAGTATTTGGTTATTACTTACTTAATGGAGACTTTTTTTTTTTAGAATAAAAATAGCTTTGTTCAGAAATGTTGTCACCAGCCACAGCCAATATAGGAAACAATATGAAGTGTTAAGGGACTGGATTAATCTAAGAAAGTTATAAAAGAGACAAGTGCAAGGTTGGGAGGGTGGCCCAGGCAGGTAGGGCAGTGCCACCCTAAGAGAGAAGCAGAGCAGAGCAGGATGGCCACAGCAGTGCATCCTGCCAAGGCACAACCAGCACTGGGCAAATGGGAGGTGATGAGTGAGGTGGAAGATCAGTGTGGGGAGTAGAGTCAGCACATCAGGATGGGCAGGAGCAGGACTGAGCTCAGGGACACCCATGGCACAGCTCAGGCAGGGACAAGACCTTCAGATCTGAGCTTAACTCAAGCCTCTGAACACAGGGACTGGGGGATGTGTAAGGGGATGAGAGTTCTTTCTTGAAAGGAATCAGGGGAGACTGACTGGGGCCATTTCCCAGTTACTCCTAGTTACCCTATATAGATAAAGGGTCAACAATTTATCATTTTTGGCCATTTATACATCTAATTATACTGTCAGTAAGTCACAAGTTTCCAGTTTCTTAGCCTTCATAGTTCTTGTTACTACTGATAACATTTCGCTGGAAGAATTTTTTTCACTTAAATATATGTATTCATTTTATAAAGGAAACAAGTTTAGCAATTTTTCCCTTAGTCTTCTGATTTTCCCTATCCTTTTAGTTCATTAATTTCCTTTCACGAAGAACTACTTACCTGTAAGATACCAATGAAGAGGAACATAGTAGGTTCAGCCATCATATGGACAATATCAGTAAGAGTTCTGGCATACATTGTGAACTTCTGTGCACTCATGGCAGCCAGATATAATTAATATTAATCAAATAATTAAATTGAATTCAGCCTTCATTCTCTTGTCATGACAAGATTCCAGGACCTGTCATGAACAACATTAGAATAATCAGTTAATTCTGTTAAGATGTGCTGAAATTTTACTTTAAGAGTACACCGTGTCCCTTGCTTAGTTAATTCTTCTGGTCAGCTCCTCATAATCCCTACATGCTGAATCAGCTTAGTTTTCTATAAGACTCCTCTTCTTCTGCTGTTCAACTTCTGAAGCTGCTAATAGATCACCTAAAGATTCTCACAGCACAGAAATACAAAATTGTGTACAAAAGAAATTCATTGCTGGTTTGTTTTTTTTTTTTCTATTTGCTTATATTTCCTCACTACTTAGGAAATTCTCTTTGTCACTGCAGAAACAACTTTTAATTTCCACATTGTGAAGACAAATTACACTCATGAGAAGTTTCCCAAATTGTGTCACTGTTTGCTGCTGGACCAACACCTCATAAGGGGTCCTGTGCCCATTACTCAGTGTGGTTTGACTGCTGGAGCTGGGGACCAGGGCAGTGGCAGCATGGCTGAGGACATCCCTGTCCTGCTGGCAGCCACTGGGAGAGGCTCCCAGGCAATCTGTAACGGCCATCACAGCCGGGGCCAAACCCCTGTCCATGGATTGTGGAGGCTGTACTACTTTTTGTGGAGATGTTAGCACTTGTTCCCTGCCAGAGAATGTATTTTTTGCAATACAAGCTCAGCCTTACTGTGGGCTGGACTGGGAAGGCGTGTAGTTGTAGCAGCCTTGTCTCTGTTGGCCGCTTTTGGGTTTAACAAATCCTCTACAAATGCCTCTAAAAGAGACCTCTTAGTCTATGATGAAAAATGCTTTAAAAATATGTTGAAGGGATCATACACTAAATTTTAACTAGTTTATGTAACATTTTGCACACACAGAAACTAGAACTCTCTGTTTTCTTTTTGACTGATTGTTGTTGGAGTCAGTATTTTGCAGTTCTCCCATTTTAACTTTCTCAGATTCACCATCTAGTGCCTAACGCGGTTCCGAGGGAGGTGGTGTGGGATGGATGGAAGCTTCTGCTTTTACCAGGAGTGTCTTGGAAGCTCCGTAAGCACACTCTGGCCAGTACAGCCGGGTACTGTGCAGACAGCTCTGTCCTACCCCAGCCAGTGTTCTGGCGTGTATCCACCTCCCCCGAGCTAGATAGCTTGTGTGTTACCAAGGTTTAACAGAGGGCTCAATTGCATGGAGTTCCAGAAGCACTTTATTCCGAAGGTGTCCAGAGGCGAAAGAGGCTGAATGACCTTGTGAAACCCTTGTTATAGGACACCAGGCAGAGGGCAGGGGGTACAGGGGTGGAGAGAGGGTCGGGGGGATACAGAAGGAGGGAGGGGTGGAGTGAGGAACAGGTCAAGGCCAATGAATATAGGAGAATTAACATATCCAGGTAAGGTAACCTAGGGAGAGACCATTCACTTTCTAAGGGGTGGTTTCAAAGAGCAGAGCTGTCCCACCAACATCCCGGGATGGGCTCAGCTACCCCAACAAGTGCCTTTCCTGTGGTGGCAAACATTGGAGTTTGTGATGACCAAGTTTGAATGAAAAATACTAACCATAAGGCAAAAACTTTGCAAAGAGTACAGACAATCTTGTATTTAGTTGTATGTACACATAGAGAGCAGTTTACTCCTATATACCATGTGCCATGCCAATAGCTGCTCCTCTCACACTTTAGAGACTGTGTAATTTAATGGTTTTGTTCAAGTGCAATTTGGCTGTTTCCTTACATTCACAAGCTCTCCATTTCTGTGGTCTGACACTGCTCTTTTTAATAACAATGAGAATCTCTCATATTTTAAATATATTTCTTTCTCTCACTTCTTTTGCATTATTTTCTTTTCCTAGGAAAGAAATCAGCTTTCTCCAACCCTGACCTTTGCACTAAAACAAAAGTTTTGGGGAAGTGTTTTCAGTTAGAATATTGGACTACATGCTGTATACTTGAGCTATCTTAAATGCATTTAAGCTAGGCATTTATACTATATTCATCAGGTAATTTAATTATTTGATGCCTAAATTATAACAGTTGTACTATGACCAACATATTAAAAGATTAAATTCAGACAGCCCGATGGTAATGCCTTAGCTCTTATCTTTATTCTGTTGATTAAAAAAAATGTACTTATATAACTTATGCAAAAAATTCCCACAACATCATCACAGAATCACAGAATCATAGAATCATTTGAGTTGGTAGGGGCCTTAAAGACCAAATAATTCCATTCTCGTGCCATAGGCAGGGGTACCTTCCACTAGATCAGGTTGCTCAAAGCCCCATCCAACTCAGCCTTGAACACTTCCAGTTTCGAGGCACAATTTCTCTAGGCAACCTGTTCCAGTGCCTCACCTCCCTCAGAGAGAAGAATCGCTTCATAATATCCCACCTAAATACATCCTCTTTCAGTTTACAGCCATTCCCTCTTGTCCTATCACTACACTCTCCCACTCTCCTGTAAAAAAACCCTCTCCAGCTTTCTTGTAGGCCCTTTTACTACTGGAAGGTGCTATCAGGATTCCCTGGAGCCTCCTCTTCTCCAGGCTGGACAATCTGAATTCTCTCAGCCTATCTTGATAGGAGAGGTCCTCCAGCCTTTTGATCAAATACATCTGAATTATTATTAGTAGTAGGAGGAGGAGAATAACATAAAAAGAGCTTTCAGAATTGATAATACTGAAAATACTGTTTAATAATTTTATGTAGCTTTATATAAACTTCATTGAGATTTATAAAAATGTATATTTGTTTTTCAAGGTGGTAATTTTTCTTTTTAGAAATGATAAAAATAAAATAATGACATACATTTTATACAATTCTATCATGAAAAAATGATTTCCAACTGTTGTAAAAAACATGGCTTTTTATGTAATTGATTGGTCTATTTTTAAAATTACCAAAGTAGGATTTGTTTTCCAAAGGGATTATAGCTCCAAAAATGAAATACTGCAAGGTATTGCAATGAATAGTGCAAGGAAATAAAAGACACCCTAATTGAGATCAAGACCTTACTGGAAATTTTTCATTTTTTTTCATCAATTTCTCTTTTTGGGATTTTTAATTCCACCACATACTCTACATGTATGCATTGATTTGTAATTATTTTCGTCTTCTATCTTGATTCCCTTTTCCTGTTTTCATTGATATTGTCATTTTGCCTATTGATGAAACTTCCTTTAATTTAAAGCTATACTGCATGGAGAAAAGAAGAAGAAAGCAAGGTAAGGGGGAAGAAGAAAGGGAAGGAGTGCAGTATGGAGGTAGAGGTAGATCATTCAATATTGGAAATATATTTATGAAAGACAAAAAAATTGCAGAGATGAAAATATTGAAAATTATACATTATCTCAGGTTAGACTTCCAGAAATACTATACTGACTGTTAACTAACTAGAAATGAGATTTTCCATGGTATTTTATTACTTTCTGTTTGTTATTTTACTATGCTTTCCTTCTAACTATATTCTCTTTATGTTTTCTGCCTGAGACCAGTTTTCCTGCCAATATTAATGATCTTTCTGAATTGTGTCTTTCAAGACAGAGTTTAATCATATGTATCCACAAGTTTTGGCTGCAATTCTATCCATTTACAAAGGATCTAAAAATGCGTTTTTTCTGATCATGGAAAGGGTAAACAATGAGAGGCAGTTTTCTCATTCAAAAGCTGAAACATGATTTCAGCCAGTGCTCTCCCCCTGGTCCCCAAAAAAGGCTTTTGACTTTCTACCAAAGCTACAGTTCTGGCACTTTTTGGAATGTCCTCTGCCTTTCTGTTCAGGAGCTTTTCTGATGCTCTTCACAGAGCTAACATTGATGGTAACAATACCAGCCTCTGGGCTGGAAACACACTTCTATGAAAAATTATTGGCCTGTTTTTACCATGCAATTTCAATATCTTCTGTGGTTTAATCTATGTTAGAACTGTACATTACATCAGAGTGTGATTCCTCACTATCAAAGCTTTTCCCATCAAAAGAGGAAAGGCCCATGCAGCCAATAGCTCAAGAGTTTAGTATTTTAGCCTTTTAGATAAAATACTGCTGATTTGTCTCATTCACAGGGTTTTTTTTTTAAAGCACAATTATCCACATTTCCTGTTAATGTCCTAACATTCAAGTAGAAAGTGCAACTTTTCATTTTTCCATTTACTTAATTATTCATTCTATATGCCACAGAGAAAAAAAAATATTCTTAGAACACACTGATATTCTTATCCTGGTATAGGAAGACCTGCAGACTTCAGTTAATCGATCCCCAGAATCTAAGGAGACATGAAATGAAAACAATGCATATTCACGAAAGTGTTATTTTGAGTGACTGATATTTTTCAAAGAACAAAAAACAGCAGAGCATTCAAGCGCATCTTTATCATAGATTGTTTTCCCACTTGTCATAAACTGTATGAAGATGTCTTTCCTTGAAGTTTAATTTGCAGAATTTTGTATATATGAATATGTATCTTGTAAGCGAGGAATGCAGGACATAGCCACCAGTGACCTCCTATAAATATGTAGCTGGCTTAATGTTAATGACTGCTCTGTTGTGTATGCATTTGGATACAATGATATGCATAACTAATCTTATGCATATAAAGTAAGGGCTTGTAGTTTTATTATTTCTATAATCTGCTTCTTTAAAAAGTCTAAGAGCTGTAACCATCACTGAATAAATAATTGTTAAGGTTCTAAGAGTATCTACTGTTAATAACATACCATGAAAAGTCTACAAGGAAAGCAGTATAATTCAGATGATTTTTAGATTTCATTGAACAGCCATTTGTAAGAGGTTTGTTTTCTTCTGTTGTGTTGTTATTCAATTTTTCCATACCTGTCACATAAAGTTCCTTGTTCTATTGTTCTGATATGTGTTAATGAGTTTAAAGTTGTAGAGATTGCAGCTTCCCTTTATAATAACATTGCCCTTTAAATGTGTTTTGAGTTCTTTAGGATTAATATTTCATATATTCTCTAGTATCTGCCCTCTGAATTTAACTTGTTATCACAAGCATAGTAACTTAAAATGTATTTAAACACATATGTTAACTTAATAAAGAGTTTTCTAGCAGAATTTCTGTGCCATACTGCTGAAAACAGCTGACATAGAAAAACATTTGTAAACTAATTAATCATTTATTTCCAATTCCTGTGAATTTCTCTGGTTTTAATAGATGTAGATCAATTTTTCCAAAATGAACCGACTTCAGAGGAAAGGAAGAAACTCGAGAAGAGTTGTGTTTTCTGATTTGGTTTGCTTTTGCTTTGTTTTAGTATGTTTGTGTAATACAGTTAGTTTCTTCTAATTACCATCTGATTGTGCCACAACTCTGTTGTGGCACAATAACAACATTGTAGCTGTGGTGTAATACAGTTTTAATAAAACTATGTGTGGCTGTTTACAATGGCTATAAAATACCAACATTTTTTCCCTATATAAACAAGCCTTCATGAGCTGAAAAATAAAATCTGTTCTGAAAAATACCAAAATATTTCAAAAGTTTAGATGTCTCCCTAGGAAAGGTTTACTCCAAAAATGAGTGTAGACTGCAAATTTTTTTCTTGCCCACAGTCTAGATTGTGAGGATGGTTGTATCTCGTTTCAGAAAAAAGGTATTAGCTGCAGTAATTTCACAATAGCCTTCAGTTCTAGAATCTTACAGATCAGATAATGATTTGATTATTTTAATAAATATCTTTGTAGATAGATATGTATATAGCAATAGCATCAAAACATCATAAAAAATTAATTAGTACAGAAATCTTAAAAATATTTGGCAAACATTAATTTGACAGTTTACTATTTATGCACTTAAGCAGATTGAAAGGATCACACAAGTCAGAAATCCTCTGGTCAGTGTATATATATGTGTAAATAAAATCACTTCTTTCCTTCATACTCTAGGTTTTTATATTTAATCTGTTTCCCCAGACTAATTTCAAGATTGGTATTTCAGTAAAGCACAATTTCCAGACACAATGTCAATCTTCATTTGAAAGCCCTGGAAAACAAAAGTTAAAACACCTTGTTTAATTTGTTCTGGCATTGTATGAAGTGGTAAGGTCTGAATCCTTCATGCCATGAGTACTACCCTGGAATTCTCATACACAAGACATCTCTGGTATCTCACTGTGAAGAATCACTTTTCTAAGAGCAGTACTGTAAATCCCACAGGGAGTTGTAAAAGCAGTCTGTCATTCATTCTGAACATGAATACTTTATTCAGTGAAGAGGTTGGTCATTTCCTGCCTTTTTGAAAATAGATGTTTAAATCAACCGAAGATTTTTTTGAAAACTCAACTTTCTTCCCAAGATGCATAAGTGGGTAGCTATGTAATAGCAGTTGTAAGATTACAGAAGGTACATGACACCGGCAACCAGAGCAGAGTGTGAAAGGTTAAGCCACCCATCAACTTTTAATGCATAAATCTGTGCAGAAATCAAAAGGGCTATTCCAATTTGACTGTGTATTTCTTACTCTGCATTTCTGAACCTATTCACCTTCTCTTTCACAGCTTCCCTATCACACAGGCATGTTTTTTAAGCTTAGAAGAAGAAGGAATGAATAAAGCAGATGCATTTTCTTACTTCAGAGAGAGACAAATATCCCATCTGTTTCATAGAAGGCTAAGTAGATTTTTTTTCTGACAACTACCTACTAGGCAAATGTCTGCTTCACTTTTATTTTCACTCTTGACTAGATATCCACTTCAAATTCAGAATGCTTTTCTTTCAACTTATTTTCCCTTAAGGTGTTCAAAGGTGTGAATATGTAATCAATGCCAGTAATTATACAGAACATTCTTTTCATGGAATTTTTGTGAAGAAGCAGCAAAACTGTTCTTCCAAAAGTGCAAGTACTAGATGCAGACAACGCCATTAACTTGATTTTCCTCAGTTATTTCTTCCCAAACATGTCACATTTCCAATAAACAAAAAGTGTCTAAGTGCTGATGAGTTGTTTTCTTTTACTGAGAAGGAAACCAAAACAAAATAAGCCCCAGAGCTACTATATACAATTCCCAACACACAAACAGTTCCTGAATTGAGTCAAATATTTCAAACATAATAAAGTGGTTGAATGCTTATTATTTACAGTTGCAAAGGGCTACTACAGAACCTCTAGAAATTGCTTCTACTGTAGAGAAGTTACCTTAGAAAAGTTTGCAAGAGAATCTTGAAGTGCCAGTTCACATAAGATACCAGGTACAAGGAGGATCAACTTTTTCCAGATTATTCTGCACGACTCCATGGTATCTAAATCCTCTTTTTGCATTCTCACATACTTGGAAACATATTTTTTTTGTGGTTGACTACAATAGAACAACATCTCAGACGTCTGGATTACTGAAAACTTGGGAAGTGTATTTTCCAGTCTCTGGAGCATTCTGTCTGATATCTTTCTGGGCTTTACTTCTGCCACGAAGTTTTTCAGGGAAAGATGTGTGTTTACAAGTTGTCTCATTCTGTCTGTTTAAAACTAAGGTTGGTGGGGATCTACCTTTCCTTAAATACACAAATGATTTCTTTAAGTAAATAAAAACATCTCTTTTTTTTTTTTTTTTTTTTTAAGTATAATTACAGAGATATTGTCTAAGCCCAGAAATACTTGACCAAATAATGAAAAAAAATTTTAAGACTCAAAATGCATTGAAAAAACAAAATGACCATACTTCTCCAATTAATATATTCTTGACACAAATTATGAAACAAGCTTTCATTTATGGACATTAGTTTAGCCCATATTTTCTTTTAATTTTGTCTACAAAAATTAATATTTATTTTTTCTTACAGAGAAATGATGATTTTTTACATGTATATTAAAGCTCTTTCACTTATCCAGTCTCACTTAAATAACTAATATTATCTTTTTATTTCCTGTCAAACGTTCTTAAAAGTCTTCTTTTCTCTAGTTTATAACACACTTCACAAAAAACCATACCTATTTATTTATGAGCTTACTGATCCTCTCATATTTTGCAGAACACAGACTTTTATCTTTGTTTTTTTTTGGTGGTATTTCCACATTTTCATAACAGTCAAGTTTTTTACTATATATCACCATGGTTCTCGATCTGTGGGGTTTTCTGAAATGCCAATCCATCACTTTGGGGAGAGGATGAGAACTTTTTCCAACATCACAAGTTAAGAATCATTAGGAAAAGTCATCAAATTACCTGCATATTTTAAATGGGCAAGCTTAACAGGTCTGAAACTTTGCACTAACTTTCCTGTTAGGTGGCATTGTTCTTCATTTTAAACTATACAGCAAGCATTCTGGGGCTAATGAAAGCCTTTTATTTTACTTTAGCATGTCTAGGATGAGGATTTGAAAGAGGAAAATAAGGTACACAACAGTTAAGTTAAATTTTCTCAGAGATACTCTGCAAATGTAAAAATGCATGAGAGAAAAATAAGGGAAGAAAATTGTTCCTTTATGGTAGTGAGAAAACCACTGACATTTGCATGCTTCCTTGTGCACTCTTTAATATTGCCATGACAGTTTCAGTATTCAGTTTCATAAGGTTTTTGCTTTCATATAAGAATTTCAATGCCTTTCTAAAAGAGTGTACTGGCCATTCTGTACTGAGAAGTAGCTCATCCATATAATTGGAAACTTCAAGCAGTTTTATTAAAGAATATGTTCTTACTGAAGAAGACCAATGCACTAGAGTTAAATCCAACTCCTAAGACTTAGGAAGCAAATTTTTAAGATCTTGGCTCTCTGCGGTCCCTTCAAGTGTAACTACATAGAACTTCTTATGCATACATAAAAGATGATCATGCTGAGACAAACTAAAGATTTATCTGGCACAGCAGCCTCTCTGTGAAGTGGCCAACAAAAAATACTTAGGGAAAGACTATTCAAAATTGGCAAATATGGATTCTCAGGTTCTGGGAGCTAGACATTTTTGAAGTGCATTTAACCTCCCTATTTCCTCAATTCTGTCTTCTAAAACCTTATATAAAAATTAAGATTATTTTTCCTGATATAAACTTATTGCATGATAAAACAGTGATGTCCTGATGCATAAAACCAATCAATTTTAATACTAGTGTGCAGATATTAGCATTTGGAAATATTCATGTAGGTGTTTGTATGTGGAAACTTGGGCCAACTCCCCACTGGAAACCAGGACCTAGAAGTGTATTCCTAAGTGACTGCTCATTTAAACTCAGATATACATGAAAAAGAGATTTGTTAGCAGTATCATTATGTCCCTCTCATACAGAAACTGACTGAAATGGTGATGATACCTAGAAAAGTGACAGAAACACTCATGGCTATTTTTTTACTAAATAAATGGGTGTTATTCCAATTATGTTAGTGAGAATTATGTGTCCATATTGAGAAGGAAATAAATCAGCCTGCAAAGTACTGAAAGTGTGCAGGTGTTCCCACTTTTATTTTTTCTCATTAAACTGTTCATTTGTAATTTCCTCATGTATTCATATCCTGTAGAACTCTCAGCTGAACATTTTTTGCACACAGGCTCCTCACAAACATTTATAAAAACTTGATTCTCTGGTAGTCTGTGTCCCTTCAGTAAAAGAAGAAAGGAAAGGAAAAAAAAGTAAAGACAACCATGTGGAACAATTCAAAGAACAAGTGATGGATTTCAGTAAGCTCAGTGTTACAATCTGCAACATTTTACAGCAAAGTATCCTCTGTATATGGCATATATACTGTATGTAGATAGTACATAGACTATCTAATTTCTTGCCTCTGACAGAATAAACTCTAGAGACTGAAATGTGACTCTAGTCTGCTATTCATTTATTCAGAATATTTTATATTACTCAGCCTACATTTAACCCCTGAAATTTAGTCTCCATTTTTCAGATTTTTTCTGCATAACATTTTTAGTGACCTGAACCTTCCAACCCCTCTGTGCAATGAAAACACATTCATACCATTTCATATCCTTTCTTGTCATCTAGAGGAAATATGGAAGAGGGTCTATCTAGTTCTTCTTTTGTCCTTCAAAAATCTTTTCCTGTTTATATCTAACCAAAATTCTGAAAAGATAATTTTGTTAATTCAAAGATTTCCAGATACTGTAGTTTTATCAGTGGGAGGACATGACTTGTTTCAGTCTGGTTTGTGGAAGAAATCTCTGCTTCTTGGTACCAGGTGGTAAGTATTGTATTAAATGACTCCATACAGGGAGTTACTTTTGAACCATGGTTATCTACAAGGTCTGCTCCTATCCAGTGGCAGCATGAATGCAGCTGGCTCCCTGGCCTGGAGCATGTGAAGTGCCTCATGCAGGAAGCCAACAGTATCAATGTGAGCAGACTGTACAGCAAGAATGAAGAAGATTACTTGAACTAACTGAGAGGATGGAGTGATGACCCTGTATGGTACACCCAGAAATGTGCTTGACCACAAGGGAGAATGAGACATGCCAAGAAATGTCTGGTCTGCTCAGAACACAGACTTTCTGAGAGTCCTATCAGGTACTATTGGTCTCACCTGCAATTTCTCTGCCAGTGGTACCAGTTTATCTGAAATGAAGTAACAATTGTTCTAACCTGCCAAATGTTGATATTGGCTTTTTTATCACTATCTCAGGCAGCAGATGTGCAGAAGCTTCTTGTCTTAATTTAAAAAAAAACCTTCAAAGCCTCTCATCTTTCATTCAGTATTAGATAATTATTTGATTTCCATATCACAGGCCTCTGACCTTCCAAATGTTGCATGCTGACTGAATTCAAGTGTGCTGATAGTCAGTCCTTAGCAGTCCCAAGCATATGTAACACTTCACACTTTTGCCTATATTTGAGTTAACAGGAAAAATGTCACATCATAAGTCTTAGGCATATGGCAGAATTCCCATCTCTTTCTGTTCAAATCAAGTTTGAAAGTACTATTTAAAGATATGATTTCTTACAAGCAGAAATATCAATCCATTTGCATTCAAGGTGAGGCAGTTGATCACTTTAGGCCTTTAATTGTTAATTTAACAATAATTTAGTGTGACGTAAGTTTTTGAACATAATTTTTGAGGGGTAAAATATTAATATTCATGTAAAAATCTCACTTCTAGAAATTTGCTTCTACCAGCTTCTAATGGTAATATTGCATTTAAAAAGAGGTAAAATCTGATACGACAATAAGATTGGATATAAAATATTATATATCTAAAAAAAAGAATCCCATACTGGGCTTATACATTCAAAGCATATACTGCATTTTTTCACATTTCCACTGAATTAATAAGTATGTCAAATACTTCCACATGCAGGAAAAGCATTCTGTTGTATTGCTATCTGTTTATTTAGAATTGTGTGTTCTCTGCAAACTGTTTAACAGGTAAGTGGCAAAAATCCTTTTTCAAGAAACAAAATGTTACCATAGCACTGAATCTTAGTGTATCAGCATTGGATTTATAATTTTAGGAATGGAGAACAATTTGTATTGCTATTAATATAAAACAGAGCTGAATTTAGTGTCACCAACTAATTCTTACATAATTCTTACAATAACTGTCATCTACATTAGTATTTATTATATTCCATAATTTCAAAATTTATCTCGTTTTTAATAAAATTTATCCTGTTAATCTGTTCTGAGAAAAAGATAAAGACTAGAGCAATTGAAATAAATTACAGAAAATCCCTTTAACCTAGGCTGTTGATTTTTTATTAAAGCCAACAATATCTTTATGCCGTTTTGTTGTATTACTTTCACTGATAGGATGGTGAAATTAGAATATACTGAATAATATTAGTGGACAATTGCAGTCAATTATCTAGAAAAGAAAAGTAGACCAATGCTAGAACAAAGTAATAATTTTATGATTTCAGCCTATGTCCTTATTTCAGTGACAATCATATCCTTCCTCCGTATTCCATATTTGTACAACCAAAAGATGGCAGTGCTTCATCAACAATTCCCACAAAGTTTTAGTTTATCCTTAGGTCATCATTTACGATACAAGAAAGCTTTAAGAAAATGCACAGTTTTACAAGATACCCAGTCTCTCTCTCTAATCAAATTTCAAAGGGAATAAAAAGGGTTCCAATTTGTTTTTAAGGTGTTTTGGTTCTCTGATGTCTTACAAGGCTTACTTTATTAATATTCTCTGTCTCACTTACCAAACAAGATTTTGTAGTGTACTTAGTAAATACGAATAATATAAGTCAATTACTCGTATTCTAAGACCCTACAAATTTAGGTAGTTCTGTATCTGGCAGTGACTCATCTTCATAGGTTTATCATCTTTCCTCAAGCTCATGATGTTAAAAGTGTTTCCAAATCCCTAACCATTTTAAATAGAGACCAAAGACAGTAGTTTAAATTTTGTTTGAACCCAATAATGTAATTTTAGGAAGTTTTTCTTGCTGTTTTAAACACAAAAGCCAATGGGGTTTTTTTCGCAAAAACCATATTGCATGTTCATATTTCTGCCTATTCTTTTTCCATATTTATTTTCCTCTGAACATTTTTTATCTTTCAAAAAGTTTTTCACAACAGCTCTGTTATCATAAATATTTTGGCAGAGTCTATGCTAATGTTGCTCAGCATACCTGTGTCGTAAACATTGAAACAGATCTATATGGTTTACCTTGATCCTAGATTTGCTTTATTTTTATGGTACTTCTCAGAAATACATTCTATTTCATGTAAAAAATTATCCTATAAATAAGAAAATAATAACATACCAACTAATATACTTACAAATTACTGAAGAGTCATGTTAGAATTGATGAAATTGTTCTCTTTTAATTCATTTATCAGTAAAGGATTATATCTTCCTTTTTTCAATGTTTCCTGATCCGACAGTTTGGTTAAAAAGTTAATTAAGCCCTGTATGTTTCATTTATTCTTTCTTAAAATGAGGATACAGATTCTCATATTTCATAAATAATTTTTGAATTCTACTGATAAGTTATATATAAATGTACACACACAGACATAAACAGAAATAGACATGGAAATCATAGGATGGTTTGGGTTGGAAGACACCTGAAAGGTCATCTAGTTCCAATTCCCCTGCCATGGGCAGAGACACCTGACACTCGCAGGAGCTACATATTATGAACAGTGTTTTATATACTTCAACATCAGTAACATATTTGTTGTGTTCTCAAGACTAAATTTTAGAAATGGAGTAATCTAGCCTGATATTTGTCACCTGTTAATATCCTTACCAAAGACATGCATAAATACAGAATTATAGACTTCTTCTTCTTTAAAGAGGAGGGTGTTGGGTTTTCTGAAACTGATAGCCCAGAAATGATCAATGAACTGAACATCAGAACATTATGCACCTATTCCTTAGTATAAACTCAATTTCTTGAATAGAAACACATCTCACTTTTTTGCTAACATGACTTTGTGTGTGAGGAGATATATGTAGCGTCTTGGGATATCGATAATGCAATTTCCAAAAAGTGCTAAAATAGACTTTTTGAATAAAAATTAGTTTTCTGCCAGCTCACCTGCTAGTTTCTGGCAACTCACTTGGTTGGCTATCACAGATGAGCAGCTTTTGGTTATGTTGATTGCATATCAGCATTTATATTTGCTCATCAGTCTATATTCATGGAAGTGTCTATTTTGCATGATACAAATCCCTGGGCTTTTTGCCTCTTGTGCTTTTAACAGGTGCATATAATTTAATTTAAACAAAACTTTATCTGTTCAGAACAAAGTAGCTTGTTCCCAAGTAGAGCTTGTCACTAGACATTCTGCATGTTTCATATTAAAAGTTTTTTCCATCAGATGGTGATAACTTGGGAAAAAAATATTTTTATTAACAGTCATCTGAGGGGAAAAGGAATTAGAAAAAAAAAGAGTAAAGTTAGATTTGCAATCATGAGAAAGCAAAGGACCAAAATGCCTGTTTCCTCAACACCACATACTAAAGAGGTTGCAGACTAATTGAAAAGTTATTTTTCATCCTGGTAAAATTTCAGTCCATATTCTCCTTCACCGTACATCTGCTGTAGATAAGGCGCAAACCAAACTTCTCAGGTTTACTTTAGTGACTTGAAGTATCTGTTAACAATGTTTCCCACCTGAAAGAACCTTCTAATTTTAGATAGAATTTGGAACTCAACACTATAGAAATAAAATTCTTTGTGATTAAAAGACATAATTTTGCAGTTTCTGATGGCAGCAGATTCCTCCTACACTAATTATTTTACCTCCCAACATGTCTGTGATCTATGACATTTTTTCCCTGAGCAGATTCTTTCTTAAGATAATGATATTCAGTAACTCTCAAGCCTTCTTATCCTGAATCAGATGAATGCCAAAAAAGTCTAGGTATCTGTGAGCCCACAGTTTGCAATCATGATTAACTTGCTTCCTAATCTTAACAAAGTGTGTCTTTTGGCTATTTTTGATGTCACTTGGATAATGTCAGCATTTAGACACAACTGGAACACAAATTTAGCCTACATAATAAAACATTGCAAAGGATATTAAGAAACCTTACATTGAAATGAAAATTACTATTTACAAGCTAACAACTAGGTTTGTGTTAAACATAGCACAACAAGAGTATAACGATGTACCATGAGGTAAAGGTTTGCATTTTTATTCTATATTTATATAGGCATGCAAGGATAGCTTCAGAGAAAAATCATACATATCTCCTTGATACTGTTTATGTGTACAAATCAGCTCTTGTTCAAATTCCCACTGTCTCACACCTCAGCTCGTCAGACTGTACTTTTGCTTTGGTAAATGTAAACTCCTGGGATATTTTCATCAAGAATATCCTTTTTCTTGGTCTCAGCATTCACCATGTCTTCTTTTCCCATGTTTCTTGTTCTGTTAGACCAACACAACCTGATTACCATTTATTACCCTGGCATCATGACTTATCCTATTATGCCTTTCCACTCATCAGTGCTACTTTCAATATGCCCCTTGTGGCAATCTCTATTGCAGAGGCTGAATTTTCTGTCAAGGATCTCCACACTTTGGCTCACACATGACAATGGTAAGCCGATACATTGTCAATAAAAATAGCACAAATAAAACTTAATGACAGCATAACATTATTTATGTCCTTTCACTTGTTGTGAAAGTATTGTTAAAAAGTTTTGCGCAATAAGCTATCATCAGTGCACAGAAGGTTTTGCTGTAACCCATGGAATTAAGGTGAATAGTTTTTCATAAGATATAAAGATGTTTTGTTTACCTAAACAATCATTTTCAGAGTTATTAGGATGTTATGTGTAGTGAAAAGATCTAGGCTGTGTAAATACAAACATGCTGTCTACATACTGGGAAGCAGAGCTCAGAAGCATCCATGCTAATACTGTGCAAAGCCAATTTGACATGGTAGAGTTTGTGAGTTTGGGACCTGTTTGATTGTGTCTAAACCATTTCCGGACTTCAGTTGATTCTAGAGAAAATACAGCTGCTTTAACGCAGTGTTACAATGGGTTACTAAGTCCCCTGATTTCAACCTAGGTTCATTGTATTTAGCCATCTACATCATGGCATGAGTATTTCTCCAAATTCCTGAGAACAGGTAATAAACTGCTGATTCTATATTGACCCTCTGGTTTTAGTGCACTGTAGTAACATAATTTCTTTCCACTTTCAGTTTTTGTTTCTTATTTAAGATTTTAAGAGTAGCAGATTACATATGGGCCCTTTGGCATTTTTGTACTTGTTTCCTTGTTCAGGGAAATAGATTTAATATTGGCTGCAAACTTCATAAGTAGATGAAGATGTAAGTCAATATTACTAAGAATTACCGAATTGCTATGGAAACAAACCTCATCAGAACACTGTAAATAAAGAAGAGCTAAGCAGGATAAATCCAGCCTAAAGACAGCAAACCATGTCTTTTTTGTGCTCGCATCTTGGTAATGTGACAGTGGAGAATCTAAATCAGCTGACTTAGAGCATCTTGGAATAACCACAAGTATGTCCTACCCAACTGCACCATCTGTCCACCGCATCACTTACTGCCCTCCATCAGGATTAGAAGTTATCACTATGATATTTAGTTGCTTTTGTTATTTAGACTTACTTTTTAATTTCTTCCTTTTTTTCCTACTCTGCACAAATCAGCATTGATACTCCAGCTGTGAGAATAATCCTACCTCGTGTATAATGTTATGATTATAGTTTGTGCTCTGAACTATCAATCAGCTTATCAAGAACATTATAAGCATTAAATAGAGATGTTTAATATCTCTTTTGGAGTCTTTCAACTTTCCTGTTATATCTATTCTTGAGAAGATGAGAAATTCTTGTCTGAGAACCAGAATAGAAATATTTTGAAATATCTCATTTTTTTAAAATTTGAAATATAGGAAGATAAAATATGAATAGCCATACTACTCAGCTTAGAACCAAATTTTAATTGAGGATCCTTTTCAATATACCTTCAGTTTTAATTAATTGAATAATTTGAATTCCATATCGCTACAAAATTTTCTCATTCTTAGATTGATCCTTTATAGGAAAAAAGGAAACAAAGAAGTATCAAATGTTAATATGCTTGGCATCTGGTTTGCTTTGAGATTTGTTTCGAGTTGTTTTCATTCACCTGGATCAGTGACTGAGCTGAAATAAAGTGACTTTACTAAGGGATTACCTTATAATCTCTACAAAAAGTTATCCAGTCTTACTCACACACTGGAATTTAAATCTTTCTTTCCATTTAATTGTACTTGAGCTTTCAGAGAGGTGTTATTGTTGAAACACTTTTAAACCATGACCCAGTTGCTAAGGGATATTCTGGAAGTAGGAAGAAATAAAACCATTCTCTTTATTGGCGAAATAAAACCATTCTCTTTATTGGCCCTTGTTTTAAGAAATAACCACACTGAACAAAGCCCAGATACTGGTAATATCTTTAGTGAACATATCTCTTGTACAATTACACATAGTATTTCAAGAGCTTTTAAGCAAGCTAAAGCACTTTTATATGACATAATTTTTAGGCTGACTGTCCACAAATAACACAGGCCAGATTCTTTCCTAAAGTTAGTGTTATAAATCAATGGAGTGACACCAGTAAATAAAAAATGCATACGATTAAGTCACAGAATCACAGAATAGTCTGAGTTGGAAGGGACCCACATGGATCATTGACTCCAACTCTTAAGTGACTGGCCTGTACAGGGATTGAACCCACAACCTGGGCTTTAGCACCGTGGTCTAATCAATTGAGCTAATCTCAAGTCCTTAAATTATTTTAGTACTGTTAAATACATTATTAAATAAATTAAATAATTTAGTTCTCCTGAAAATGAGCCTTTTAAATATTGTAGCTATAAACAATATCAGAAACCAATTAAGTGATGTATTTGTCAGTGTTACCTTAAGATGGTTCATATCAATAGAAAGCACACTATTACATTCAGGAACACCAAAAATTACACATGCACAGTTAAATACCTCTTTCACATATTTCATTACTTACTGGTGCAGTCTTTTATGAACACTCATTTTAGAACCTATTCCACAGCATATGTATTATCACTATTGCAGCACTAGTGATGCAGATCCTGAGATGGACATTTCACAGATTTTGGGAATTTTTGGCTGACTACTTTCTCTTCAGTTAAGGGCACACACTTAAAAAAAAAATCAAATAATATTCTTCTGTCCATGAATTAAAGGTAAATAAATGTAATACAAATTAGAGAATCATATGAAGATTTTCTATTCTAAGCATTTAGGGTCAGATTTTTGGGCATTTTTTGTTACAGTTAGGGCTTCTATTAAAAACTATCAACTCCACTAAGTATATACTACTTAGTAGATTTGGAAAATAAGATTTAAATATAGATTCATAGGGCATGTGAAAAAGTAACTCTATGAGTCAGCTCTTAAATTTTTGTAAATGGTTTTACTCCCATTTAATTAACTCAAGATCTGATTTTAAAAATACAACATGGAATTATGGCTCATCCTAGGCATGACCAGAAAAACCCAATTTTTTTTTCAGAAAAATTTGTGTTCTTTTCACTTTGTCAGATGGCTGTGCTGAAGAGAAATGGTATAAGGCATAGTGACATCTGAGAAATTCTAAGCAGCCAGGGATTTACTAATCCTCTTTTAAGCATACTGAAAAATGTGGAAAAGGGAAATGAAAATGAAGAATAGCATTTATATGCACAGCCAGCTCTGCCTCTCTAGATAGAAGTGTGAAGTGAGGATTGTTTAATGGGATGGAAGAAGGTGATGAAATGATGAAAAGCAGCATTAAATCTATCCACCATGTGACCAAGGCAAAACACATTATAGAACTAAAATAGAAAGTCTTAAACAGGAAATATTTCCCAAAACCTAAAAAGAATTTGACAAAAATCTGAATAGGTCAAAGAAGAGACACCGAGACATTTTAAAATTTACTATATTTTCTTTGATGCATCATCTATGTTACGTATCTCCAAACATTCAGTGTTTTTAAGGAACAGACTAGTGAGTCTTCTCTAACCTCACAGGTTCCTTTCTGTTTCTCCTCATCAAGATGCTAACTTTTTTTCTGTTCTATTTTCCCCTGGAATTTCCCAATTCAGTTCGAAATTTTACCCTTCTGGATGAGTGAATCTTATTAAAAAAAAAAAAAAAAGAAGAAAAAAATTAAACAAAATTTCTCTTATCCAAATCAAAAATAAAAAAAGCAGACCTAAGCTTTGTTGAGAGTTAATTTAGCAAGATCTAAATTGTAGTGCAACAGGATGACCCCCTGGGGTCAGTGGGACTATGAATATGGGGGTTTCCCCAGATTGGCAGCCAGGGCTGATCCCACACCCCAGCAGGAAGCAATATACATGTACCTAAACACACACTTTCATGCTGAGAAAAAAATCAATCACATTGAAATTTATTTTCAATTGTCACCTTAATAAAGGTGACAACTCAGGGTATAAAAATTGCCTGTGTGCAATGAGATATTGTCATGTTTAGTAAAAATATCCAAAAAACCTTATTGGAACAGTTGTTATCTTTACTTCAGGGAGTTAATATACCTTTATTTGGGTAGATAGATAAAGGGAAATCTCTAAACAATGTCTTTTGGATTTCTGGTTTTGTACTGTCAGTAAAAGCACCAGTAAATGAACTTTTACTAAAATAAGGAATAGCAGCCACTTCTGGTTGAGTGGCATAAGTGGATAAAGGCATCTTCCTTCAAAAGTGCACAGCTCTTCTATCTCAAATTGTGTGTTATCTTAACGAAGCTTGTAACTGGATGAATTCTTTGGGAAAAGTATGTTTACAGATTAAAACAATGGGTATTTGCATACAAATATGCTAAATATTTTTGTCCATTTTGCAGATGTTTTACAAAAATTTTGGTGAAAACAAGGAAGATAGCAAAATAGACAAAAATATCTTTCAGATTATTTAACACTCTACCATTGAAAATCAAAGTTCAGCACCCTTATCTTTACTTGCTATATGGGTAGAATAGCTTCAGTTGCATGGGCTCAGGAGAAACAAATCACACAAATAGGTGAAGTGATGGTGACTGGGCATTTGTGACATTGGAAACAGCGCAATGCAAATGTTAGCAAGCTACTTCAGCCACTCATTGTAAAGGCCCTAAACTACTAGTAAATTGAACATCAGTAATTTTCATTCTACTGTGCAAAAACATATCAATTAAATATATATAATTTTCTGAGATCACAGATAATCATCACTAAACTTTTAAAAAATTCTTGCTAATTTCTTACACAACACAAAAATCAAAATTTCTCAGTGAAATATTTTATAATCAATTTTGTATTAACGTACTGTATATACCATACTGTATATATAGTCATCACTGACTTCTTAGACAATCACCGTGTAGAAGACTGTCATGCTGTTTCAATTGTTTTTAAAAAAATATCTTGTAATTAGAAATTTCAGCTTTCACGGTCACAATAACTTAATAATAATAATTTAAAGTGCCTTGTATAAAGGTTTTGAAGGCTGAAAAATAACTTCTAAATATAGTGTTCCATCTGTTGGTCTCTTGTTCAGCAAAGTGTTGTTTGTTCTGTTTTTAAGATGCTAGTCAGTTACAGAAATATTACATTTCTTCTTTATGAAACAATCCCAACAAAGAATTTTCCTGGTCAGAGGAGCCTGAAATCTAAGAAATTATTCACAAGAGAATTACCTATTGAACTTGATGAGGTATTCAAAGCAGGAGTGGGTGGTGGGGTGGAGATGGAAAGGATGTTGCTCTACTCTATAATTTAATGATTTGAAACCAGAGCATAAAGATAAATTTTACTTAATTTTCTCTCTTGAATATTTACTTTCAATTAGAAATCCAAGCTGAACCCAAAACTCTGAAAATGTTTAATTTAGATGTGAAAATCTAACTCATATTCTGACTATTAATGTTATTTTTATGAAAGTTCTCAACACTGTCTTGAACATAGAGTCTGAAGAAGCCAACTATTTTTATATAAACCTACTGGTGGCAAAGTAGTGTTTGATAAAGATGCCACAGAAACAGTTAATGCAAAAACCTGGAGTACAGTACTTCATATTATGATTCTTTAATTCACCATGATGCAAAATTATTTAATTTCTATTTGAGGAGTTTACTGTGTGGAGCTCCTAAGTGCAAAAGGCATTTAAATCTCAAAATGATGATTTTGTCTCAGCAAATTATATCAATCAACACATGTAGGCTAATATTAGCATTTTCTGTATCTCACAAATGGTTCTGCATTCTGCTCTAGAGGTGAGATACCTAGAAGCTATGTATTTCAATGTTTGATTTACATATGCCAAAATTCTTTGGATAAAGCATTGTCTTCCTTGTAAAGCACACAGATCTATAGCAAAGAGCAGTAAAAAAATGTGCAGGAAAAAATGTGGTGTGCTATTATTTTACATGTTTCTGCTTCAAATATTCTATTTATATGTACTTGTGGCAGCCTTTATTGGACATTCAAATATTCAAATAGCATAAACAAACAAATAAAATGTTCAAATTACACAGACTTTTTAACAAATGAGATGCAATAAGGTAAACAATAATTACATGCCTTTGATATATTGATATATAGGCATTGATATATAGGCAGAGAGATTTTCTAATTACTGGTTTTCTAATATTTATTAAGTGTATCATGAAAGCTTATTTTAAGAGTTCTATTTAAATAATAAACTTTTCTCATGGTACTTTGAGACAGTGGAGAAAACAGGAGAGGAGAGGAAAAGTCTTGAAAAGATAGTAAAACAAATATGTAGGGCTAACTTTCAGGCAGAATTTTACTACCTGTACCTACACCAAATTTTTTTCAAAGTTTTACAGCTTTTAAAGCATGAGATGTTTTTTCAGCCAATAACATAGTAATAGTAACTATCAGGAATTATAATTTGTCTAGGTGCATGTGTGTCTGTGTGATCATAACACAAAATCATAATTTTTTCACATTATTTGTCTTATCGAGTTATACTTCAGTTTTGAGTACCCACAAGCACATTGTCTGGAAGCTTATTGTATGATCAAAGTGTTTTTTATTATTCCTTTGTGGGGTTTAGTATTATTTTTTACTGATATTAAAACATACTGTAGGACTCAAAAACAATCAAAATACTAATTTCTCCTTTATGCTGTGGTTTACCTGTTCTTGGTTTTTATTTTGCTATCTCACTGAAAAACTTAAATACATGCTGGACTGATAGTCTTATAAACTGCAAATCCATCCTGTCATCTGTGTCTCCGATGAGAAGGGATGATCTGGAAGTGGTCCTGGATGTCGGTGAAGTCTGCAAATCCGTGATAGCACTGTCAAAATTGCAAGTAAGGTAACTAGTTACTGCCACTAAAAGCAAAGATAAAGCAGCTAAAGGTGTCCTGGATTGCCTAGTTCATCTCAGCCAAAAAAAAAAGGAGTGTTCTTTGGTCAGTATCTTTCAGCATCAAAACAGTAAGGCAAAAGTAATGAGCGATCCTGTTTCAGATTTTCATGTTGCATTTTTTTCATTTTCTTTTTTTCACCTTTGCATTTCAAAGGTAGTAAACTGCTTCAGTATCTTATATTTAGAAAGATATTATCCTAGAAGTCCTCTGTGTAGCTTGTCACAAATAAAAGTTATTATTTACCTGTACACTCATCATGCCAGCCCCTTGATCTCCACTGAAATTTTACTGCCACTCTGAGCAATTATTTTTAGATGCACCTGACCTCTCCAATACTTTGAGATATAAGAAATATGTATAGGCAATATTCAATTAAACCAATATTTCATGCTTTACTGCAGCTTTTATAGCACCCATGTGCCTTAGGTACACCTGGATTCTTACATACTAATGAACTATTAGCCAAAAAAACTTTAAAACATCTGTCCATTAAACAAAAAACTGAAACAAGACCAAACAAGCTCAGCTATCCAAGAGGCAAGAGGCAATCAGAAGCATATTGGGCCTACATGTAAGTTTTCTATGCCTGGTAGTGCTACTGATTTCCAGACTTTAGACTCTGACTTTATGTCATAGTCTAAAACTAATTAGCCTCACCAGTTCTGAAGAAACGGAGTATTGGTTCCATGGGGACATATATTTTGTTAAAGATCAGAGAGGATCATAACCCAGGAGTTTATAGACCCAAATCTAAGCTATGTGTGACAGACACAGAATGTTGAAATCGTAACAGTGCTCTAAATAAGACTGAACATTAAATCAAAACTGAATTATAATATCTTGAGTGAGAACCCCAGCGTTTGACCATTCCTGTGTCTCCCTCTCCATTAAAAAGACTGCAAGTATCTTTGAAATGTCTTGTCTTGATACAGATTGATTTTTCCACTTTTATTTACAGATATTTGTCAAACAGGAAAATTGATCTCATTCAGATTTAGTCCTACATTCTGTCAAAATAATTGCATGAAATCTCTAAATTCTATTGTGATACAAATAAAGTATGATAATAACAGCAATAATACTAACAATGAATTGTATTATTTTTATGCACAGAAAGAGTGTAATTCTTCCTTGCCTTAACATATTTCCAAATTTAATGTTCATTGTAAATGTAAAAATCTTCACGTATTTGCTGCTAGTATCAAAGTCTATTCAGAAATAATTTCAAAATCGAATAGATACCTATGTCAGCCATTTACAAGTTAATAATTTTTCTTTAGATCAACATACTGATTTCAATCTTCGTTGTAGTGATTGTAAAATATTTTCTCTTGCTTTCAGAGTTTTTTTTTTTGTTTTTTTTTTTTTTTTTAATGAAAGGCGGGCTGGATACTGAAAGGAACAGTTAATTCAATATCTGAAAATGCAAGAAAAGACTTGGGAAATTACTGGCCAGTCAATCTCACCTCAGTGGTCATCAAGATCATGGAGCAGATCCTCCTGGAAGCCGTTCTAAGAAACATGGAAAATAAGGAAGTGACAGCCGATAGTCAAAACAACTTCAGTAAGGGCAGGCTGCGCCTCACACACTGTGGCCTTCTACAATCGGGTTACACCATTGGTGGATAAGGGAAAGCAAGCAATATTATCTACCTGGACCTGTGACAAGCATTTGACATGATTCTGTATGACATCCTTGTCCTTAAACTGGAGAGATATAGATTTTATGGATGAATGATTGGTAGATAAGGAATTGGCTGGGTGGTTGAGATGGGGTCGATGGAGGCAAGTGATGAGTGGATTCCTTAGGGTTTGGTATTGGGACCAGCGCTGCTTAGCATCTCTGTCAGCATCACGGACTGTGGGCTTGAGTGCATCCTCAGCAACCTTGACAACACCAAACTGTGTGTTGCAGTCAACATGCTGCAGGGAAAGGAAGGCATACAAAGGGACCTTGACAGCCTTGAGAGGTGGGTCTGTGCAAACCTCATGAATTTCAACAAGGCCAAGTGCAAGGTCCCGCAGCTGGGTCAGGGCAACCCCAAGCACAAATACAAGCTGGGCAGAGGATAGATTGAGAGTAGCCCTGAGGAAAAGGACTTGGGGGTTGACATGGCATGGCAATGTGAGCTTGTCCCTTTCAGCCCAAATTCTGTGATTCCATGATAACATGAGTAAGTGAAGACTAAAATTTTTCTACCATGTTTCCAGTGTCAATGGGAAAAAAAGTATATATTTAATTTTACACATCATTTCTTCCTTCACTCTTCAACTATTTTAAGAATATATTGATGATGCAGATTTAGGAATTTTTCCACATATTCTCCCTATGCTACCTTACCAATGAGTTAGTGGAATGGATAAAAATTTTATTCTCTGGGATTGATGAGGACAGGAGTAATTTGGTCACTGAAACTCTTCTTTTTTTATTCATGCTTTTTCCCTCTCCTTTTCTTACTTATTAAGAATGATTTTGACATAAGAGGTAATGAATCCATCCCTGCTGCCTTATTAATTTTGAATTAGATATAAAGCAACAGTTCTTCTGAAGGAGGAAGAGCGTAAAATTCATACTAGTGGATTGCATTCATTCTTATTATGTATATATTTAAAAATAGATGGACTTTATCAGCTCCAGTATTGATATGATATACTTACACATGCTCACATGTATATGGCTCCTACTGCTAGAGAAATCTTTAGGTAATAATCTTGCTTCAGCAGTTTCCATCAGCTTTTCTCTTTCCTAGCTCTGGAATTGCCAGCCTAACATTTCAGTTTAATGATCTTTTATTACCAAATTTTGGTGCCCCAAACATTTGATATAAATTAGTCAATCTAAAGTAAACATCCATAACCAAAGCTGGGTAAAAATTATACATTTTAAAATACACTCTCACTTAACAGCTGCTCTTGGCTATATGTAGCCACTAGTTCTTATGATAACTTTTCTAAGCCTTTCACTTTTTAAGGTGTTCGTTAATTTATTTAACAACAGAAAATGTGACTGCAGTCTGCATAGTCCACCTCAAAGAAAATTAGTGGAAGTTTTATTAGATAAATTTATGACTTTCTCATAGATATGACTGATAAGTGGATCATCTCTTCAAAAAGAATTAACTTCAAAAGCTGAAAAGAATAGCAGCTGAAAAAAAGGTCATTTCTTTTGACTTCTCTCCGCAGAAAAACAACCTGTAATATTTGCTTGAAGCAGTTCATTACAATTACCTTTGAAACACAGAACAAGAGTATAAATGCATAGATTAGCTTCAGTACTACCCCCCAAGCCACTTCACTCCAATTTAAAGGTTTTAAGAGGTGTTTAAATTGTGCAAGAACAAAATGTTTTACTTTGATAGGCTGGCAGTATTCTCCTTGAATCCAAAATGTGATGGCTAAGATCAGCTGGGAGTAGAGTTTTCCCCCTTAGTAACACGTGGTGATGGAGACGTACACTAGCAATTGTTTGTGTGGATCACAGAGTTTACCCTTAGGATAATACAGAGGAGATGTGTGACAAGTACTGACATCTCACTTGGTTATGTGATACTCAGATGTGCAGAGGATTCTGACCCCCTTCTGTGAGTGCCATATAATTTTCATGCCTTCTCCCCTTACCTCCAAACTTTTCCTAATATTTCTCCCATTCAGTTACAAGTTGCCTTTCCCAGACCATTTCTTTTGCAGCTCTTCAAAGAGACATTTTTATCGCAAATGAGATGTGCCTCTGCTCCTTCGAAGACCCACAACTATTTGTCTACTCCTTAATAACACTGACAGCAACAAAAAAAATTCCAACTCAATATTTTTCATATCACTAAAGTTAATGGGATTAAATGTGAATGTTTATTAGCTTACTACTTAGCAGCCTAAACAACTGCACTTCACTTTTTCGATGTTTGTTTGTTTGTTTGTTTGTTTGTTGGGATTTTTTTGTGGGGGGAGTGATATTCTGGTTTGATTTGATTTTTCTGTGTTTTTTTGTATATTTGTTTCTTTTGTAGTTTTATTTTTTTTTCTCTTTCCTAAAATCAGCAAATCATTGCTTCTAAAGGATATTGATAACATGAGACTTTTGCAGGGCCAGAACTCTAGACTTAAAAAGTAAGGAGGGGGTTTCAATACCATGAAACTGAACCACTTCAGCACACTATACTTCATAGAAGATACCTGTAAACCTTAGTGGACTTCTTGCTTCCATATCAAAAAAGGACATCTTTAGACTTCACTGTTAGCTGTAAGCAATTTTCCTCTTTTTACTTTTTCTAACTTAGAGTGCTAAGAAGACACTATTGAATGAATTACTAAATATTTTTAATTGCTAATTCCTTGTGGAGATAGAAGTAGATACTTTCCCTTCCTCTGGTGTAACCTGCTTACATTTTAGATCTCTCAAATCTTAGGATTATGTAGTGGTACTAAGGACCGTTAAGCTGACTTAAACCAGACCAGGTTTAACTTTATGCAAATGGTGGTGAAACAGCATGATCCCTTTATTTATGTTTGCTGCTAGAATATATTCAGCTGAAGATAATGGGAAAATTTTGAAACATATACCAAAATAAATTCATTTTCCCACATAATTCTGTAGTTAATCCATGTTATGGGTTGGTTTGCTTTTCTTCTCAGAATAAACAGAGCAAGGAGAGAAAAAAATATTGCCCAAAAGGAAGATTTAGGATTTTCAGTCTACAGTTATATATTACCAACCCTGAGCTTCTCTCCAATAATTTAAGTTAGATCAAGGTATACAAGACTGGGTTGGCACAATCTCATAAATCATCTTTAATTTAAATTCACAACCAGTGTTTTTTTCTTATATAATTAATGTTTTAGAATCAAATAAGTTTTACAGTTGATGGGTTAAAATGAGGGTAAACTCCTAGCAGCTATGGCACACTATTTTCAACACAGAAACACAATAAAATTATAATTCAAGACTGACTGTAAGTAGTTATTCCATTAATAACTTTAAAAACAGGTTGTGATTAACAAATTGTATACTACATAAAAAGAAGATACATTATTTTTTAAAATGATCACTATGCAGTTCTGAAAAGCTGATAATTCATGTTGGATTTATTTCATGAATATTCAAACAATTCTCTAAAAGCCATGAGATAATACATAAGCCATAAGCCATAGCCCAAACCTGTAAGCTAATATATACATATACATATTGTGCAATCCATCATGATCCAGATGTATACTACATAAAGTAAACTCACACATTCTAGAAATTTTTTGTGGATGGTTATGCAATACAACCACAGCTTAAAGAAAATGTACACAATAAATTAGCCAAGTTTTGCAAGAATATCAAAGAACCCTTTCAGTTTAAGTACATTTCTGTTTTCTCTTGTTGCATGCAGAAGTTCATCCTGGTCTTCTGATTATTATAATGGAGTTTTTAATTTTCAGACTTACTGTCACTGCAGAAGTCTTCACTTGGTGCAGACAATCTCTGTCTGGGAAACACTTTATTCTCTCTTTTGACAGCTGTCTTTGGCTGATGTACCCAATTTCTCGCTGTGTGCATTTTTTAGTGTCTTTAGTGAGGAAAACCTTGTTGGCATTTACAAAGTTATCCTGAGCTCAAGACAGCTTAGAAATTAGTAAAAATAAGTGTCAATTCAGAGCAGACAATACAAATCACTGTACTGTTTGCTTGTTTTAATAAAAGTTACAGTTGAAGAAAAAAAAGTAAAGCAGCATTGAGAGAATTGCCAAAAGTCCCCAATTCCCCTGTCCGTCAGATCGCTTTTGTATATTTGTCACTATCATGACAGCATGTTTGTCTTTCTGCATTCCTTGTTTCTGAGGTTGCATGTAAAGTGAGAACTCTTGTATTTTAGCATCTAGGTTTTATATATATTGCTTTTGAAGTACTTCAGAGGGTCTGGACAGCTTAAATCCTACTGAACTTGATTCTTTGTTTTTTAATGGAAGATATAGAATAGCCACTAACTTTTACTGAGACATGCATGTCTTAATATCTGTGAAGATGGATTTCTCTAATTTTTAATACTAGATATCAATCCTTGGACTTGAGTGGCGAACTTATTTAACTCAAGACGGGGAAAAAATGAAAGTCTGTCTTTACTGGCTCAGACACAATTACATACTCTAGCTGTTCGACTCTTTGCAGCTGAGGGCTACATAGTTCAGTTATTAGTGCTAGCTGTGACATTCATATAAACATTAGGCAGAATGTTTTGTTCAGCTCTTCTGGCTGAAAACTAATCCCTTTCCTCATAGTACTGTTTTCAGGCAACTCAGCTATCTCTGAACTGAACTGCTACACATGTGCAGAAATGCTGGCATAAGGGAGGGACAAATGCATTCACTGTGACTGGAACAAATATAAGTGTTGAAGCAGGACCAAGGGAACTCTGGTTAGGTTTTGTTGAAGATGCGAAAGCATATCCTCATATTGCATCTGTCAGTATGAAGCACCTCCTTTACTGAGTCTTGCTTCTATGTTAGTTTGTAAATTTCCTAAATGTTTAATAAAAATCTGAGTAAAATACATTTTGATCACTAATAAACCTTATTTGATTGAGATTTATACCACTTAAAGTTGGCAATGTGCTTGCTGTGACTGATCATTTACTGCCTTTCTTTTAAGGGTGCTGCATACAGCACAAAGCAGTTCACTTGTAGAGAGAAATCAAAGCAAAGCACTTGGCCTACAGAGATTTTATTAATTTCATTTCAGTTTTTCCTTAATGCAGACTGAATAGACAAAAATACAGTCTAGGACTTGTATCCAAGGACCCAACATAATATTTATTGACAGCTTGATCCTCTACCGATTTAGTGACTAAAGTTAGAAATATAGTCATCAGTCTTATTGACTGGATCATTCTGACAAGTCAGACTCATTTCTCAAGACTGCAATGTCTGAACTGTTAAGGGTGTTGAGACCTTTTATGAGTCTTTTACCTTGCTTGTTTTAACATATAGGTAAATCTTGTCTCAATAGATGCAATAATTTTTGAGATAATTTTAGGAATAAAAAAAATCTGAATAAGCTAAAAACTTTAAAGTGTAGAGGAACAAACAGTTTAAATGTCTGCATCATTAGAAATGACTGATTGTCACTTCAAAATTTTGCCTGGATGAAATGGTTTCAAATTCTATTTGTAAAGGACAGAATCCTATTCTGTAAGGACAGAAAATGAAGAACTTAAACAAATTTAGATGTGAGGGTTTTGTGGTTTGGGATTTTAGGTGGTTTTTTTTTTTTTTTGGTTAAGACCATGTATAAAGAGAGGACAGGTTCATAAAGAGACTGAACAAGACAGTAAATATAGCAGGACTGACACTAGAAAGAGATATCAGTAAATTAGCTGAATAGAGAGGCAACAGAGGTCAGGGACCCATGAGAGAATTGAGATTTTTCTTACTAGTTCTGGACATGTTTCTCACCACCTATTTTCAATGTTTAAGTTCTGGGAATAAAACTTAGAATAAGGATACGCAAATTACAATTTGCTGTCATTGTTACCAGTTTCCTTAGGGATTCTGAACAAGACCATCATCTGTAGGCCTCAGCTCATATTCTGTAAATCAGAAACTTTTACATAGCACTTCTCACCAGCAGCATCATAAGATATTGTAAGAAGCGTAGTAAGTATTCCAGAAAGTGTAACTAAATTCAGCAATACCAGCAAAGACATCCAAAATAATTTGGGAGTTTATCAAATAACAAGTTTGCATAGTTATTTAGTCAGAATATGATACTATCCTCCCCACACATGAACTGTGATGGTTTTCTTTTGGTAAAAATAGTTCAAAACAAGTTCTGTAATTCTTCTACTCATTACAAAAAAAATAGCCAGTCCCCATCAGCAGACTGTGTCTGATTCCTTACTACATCCCATTTGCGATATTTTAAATAAAATTCTGGGGGATTTATGCCCATTAAAATCACCAGTTTTTTGTGGGGTTTTGTTTCACCCTTTTTTCCCAGAATGGCACCCTGGAGCCAACAGTGCCTGAGAGGTACAGCAACCACTCACTTTTTAACGCTATTCAACGCATGATTGAAATAATCAGCTGTGTATGAGAAATACACATAAAAGACAAAGGAAAGTGAATGACTGAAAAAAGGAAAATAGTAAAAACAGATATAGAGGTCATGCCAGAAAAAGAAGCAAGGATTAGTCAGGAAAGAATCCGTACAGATTGGGGAATTAGAATAAGTGAAGAAGAATTGATGTGTACTAGTGAGAACAAGCAGAGATGAAACAATCATAAGGAAAGGGGGTTTGTGTGTACAGACCTAACACAGTCCCATGTTTTAATCCACTTGATCCCAGACAGGACCTCAATGTATTTGGACAATAATATTTCTGTGTCCATCATTCTGATATTTGAACAGTTAGAGAAAAGTCAAGTTCAAACACTCTTGACTCAGCAGAAAATTGGGCCTACTATGACGAATCTTCTAACATATTTATATTTCATTAAAACATGATGTCTATTTAGCAGGTAGACTAGGCGTTGAGTGGAAAGCTAGAAATACAATTCAGTGAAGCACTGTCATTATGCTGGGTATTTACTTGTTTTTAAGCTTAGTCCTAGGGGTCATTACACACCTTTACTTTGCTATGAATTTATGCTTAACTCCTTCAATTAGTATTAAGACTTTTCATACGTCAGTCTATTAGCCCAGAATTTTCATGTGCATTTTATACTTAAGAGTATGACTTTTCTTTTTTCTCTTTTGGGAGGGCAGGGGAGTAGAGAGGTGGGGCAATGTAGGGTGTTGGGGCAAGATAATGTACCTATACAAAGTTTCCAGGGCCTATATGTTTGATATTCACAAGTAGAGTAGTTGTCAAGTGTGGACCATTACCTCTTCTTAAGATCAAAGCAGTATTCTGTAAAACACATGATGAAGTTCTTTCGATGAAACATGTATTCATCAGTGTAAGGCCAGTGCTGCAATATCCAGATCATGAATTTCTGGTCACAAAGGATGACATAATTTATCCTTCACAAGCACCAATTATAAATAATTACATATATACATGTTAATAGTACAGTTCCTATTCACTTTAACTCATTAATCCAAACTAGAGAGGGAGATCCTGAAGAAGCAGCAAAAATATCAACCATTGAACTACTTACTACTAGGCAACTTCTTCCCCCTCATAACTGACAAATTGTATTTTTAGTAAAAGTAAGAGATCTGTGTAATATTTGTATCTAATTTAAGCATAATCTCTGGGTGTCATCAATTTGGAAAAAGTAGAGCATTGCAAACTGTCAGTTTGAAGAACTCTGTGTCATATTTACACACTGGTATGTGCATCTTCTATTTTCACTATTTCCATAGTTAGCTTATAGATTTATTTATTAGTGTACCATATTAAAACTGGACTGAACCAGTAGGGGGAGCTTTAAGACCCATGAGCCAAAATTGTGTTTTTGTGCAGCCACTAAAGACTTAATATGCCTGAGGGCTTCAATGTTAAACATATCGCTCTGCTCAATGAATAGTGGAGCAGAGATTTCTATAAATGTGAGTTTGTTTCCAAAGCACTTGTAGGGTGCCTATAATCACCTTGTCCTTTGTAACATTGATTTTTAATATATATGACGAGGCCAGGATATTTTATAACCTAAACAAAAAGCTCCTGGAAGCAAATAGCACAAAGTACTGAAAGTGTATGGTTTATATATCCAGAAATAGAAAATCATTTGTTTAAATAAACTCAAGCTGAGCAGAGTAATTGATGGCTTCTTTACCCCCTGAAGTGCCATGAAATGAGTGTGCCCTTATATAGTAATTAAAATGTGCCAACAACAATTTTATTGTCTCCAATGGAATTGTCAAGCATTGTTCCAAAAACAAACCAGAGGCAAAGCTGCTAAACATGGTATTATCTGCCATTGTGTGTTGGCTTTTATTAAGAAAAGAGCAACTGTCACATCGTACATATGCCTCTATTAATAGTGAGGATCTTGAGAATCTCTGTTCCTTTCTTATACCTTAGGTAAAAGGTAGCTTGTTTCTTTTTCTTAAATAAAAAAAACTGTTCTGCTATATTATTCTTCTTTAAACCTACAAGATGCACAAGAGACATCATCTTTGTATTCTGTGGATAATGTTTTATTTATTAAAAATGAAAATTATAACCTAAATTTAAATAAGTATTCTGGTTCAGTCTTGTTTTGAAAAGAAAGGCTTAGGTTCAAGAGTTAGGGAAAAAAATGTGTTAGATCACTTAGGTGATAATTACCTTTCTTTTTTACTTCCTATGAAATATCAATCATATTTTAATTAGATATCTGGATTGAAAAATCATTATGTTCTTTAAAAAGAGGTTCTATTTCCCTGCGTTGTTGCCACACTAAATTGTTTTGTTTATATTAAATTTGTACCACAATACCAACAGTCCAATTACAGTTATGTACTGCTGAGGATTTTTGTCACATTTGCTAACCTTAAGCCTACTGCAGTCCATTGGAACATTCATTCTTGCTTGTGATATGAGTGACCTATGTCACCGTGTTGTAGCTAAACATGGATTAGTACTAAAAAGGTATACTGAAACCTTTGTTACTCCACTTTCACCTGACATATCCTTAGAGTTCTGGGAACTCAGCAATAAAGTCATGAGAAACCACTTGGAGCCAAAATCTGAAATCTATTTTGAGAGTCTGTTAAGTAACTCAAGACACACACTGAAAACAGAACTGAAGCATGACAGTCTAAAAAATTAAGATTTTTCTAATCAAAACCCTATTGATTTGACACAGCAGAGAGAAGGATGATTTTATCTTAATGTAGTTTAATTATTTTGCAGCCTCATTAACTTTTTATAATTATATATATCCAAGCATAATTCAGCCAGCGTGAGCCAAACTTGTCTTAATAAACATCCTCTCAGGAAAGCTAAGTTCACAAATAATTTGCCATTATGCCACCCTGCCACAATCCTGCCTCACTGAGGCTGAAGACAGGGAATGGGAGGCTGCCCTCTTAAATGCACATGCCAAAATTCTTGGCTTCTCTTATTCTTTATTCCCATTTCATTTTACACACAAAATTCTTCTAAAGTATTTAGTAGATGTTCATAAAGTTGAAAAAATGTGAAAGTGTATTCGTATCTGGTCTCTCAGTCCCACATTTGTGTCACTTGTGGGGGAAGAAAGAAACTTACCCCATTACTCTATGCCATTTTGTATCTAAAATAGCTTGTTCTAATCAGGAATGAGGAATTGAAAAGGAATAATTTTGAAAGCAAGCCTAATTCAGCAACAGAATATAAGTCTTTTTCACCTTTTAGAAGAACAGAACAAATATACAAAGCAGCAGCAACTCTGTTATCACAGTTACCTTTCCCATCTCTGCCTAAACTGATGTATTACAGCCTCCATATGACACTTAGAAAAAAAATGGTAAAGAGCTAAATTAAACTGTGACAATTGTCATTTTACTAAATGGCTTTCTGAGATCTGAGATTTTTCACCTTCCCTTTGTCCTTTCTGTAAGACTGCTTGCTGCAACACCAAGTCTCAGCTCTTGTAAGCAACATTAACATGGCTAGAGTCAGCTTGCCCAGTACACACTATAGCCTTAGCCCTAGGGTAGCAAAAAACATCCCTTTGCCTCTTTTCTGCAATATATCTCAATGCAAGCTGCTATTATATTTCAATTTAATTTTTAATTTCATTTCTAACTGTTACCCTTACCAGTTTTCTGAAGTTTTCAAAAATAACTGGAAAGCAAAACTTTCTTAGTGCTATCCTTTCTTTTTTCACATTACTTTTTCTCTTTGCTAATTTTCTCTCTTTGTCTACACTCTGTTTATTTCAAAAGTGTCAGCATTAGTTATCCATGAGTTCTTTTTACTGTTTACTATTTCTGTACTGAGCTTAGGTGGTGGGTGGTGGGGAGGAGGCTGCAGGTCAGCCTCTGAGGAGAGGCCAGGGATTGCCCTGTGCTGGACACAGCTGGTTCCAGCCACTTTCAGCCAGCTCCAGCAAACCCACTGCAGGGTGCAGCTGAGCCCCTCAGCTGAGCTGGTGGCACCTCTGTGAAAATGTGTTTAACAAAAACAAAATAACAAAAAAATGCCAGAACCAGGTGGAAGAGAAAGAAGGTGATGCAGGAGAGGCAACATCTCAATCAGAGAAAAAGGAGGGGGAGGAGGTGCTCCAGGTGCTTGAGCAGGTATTCCTCCAAAAGTCCTTGAAGAAGACGGTGGTAAAGAAGTTTCTGCTTCTGAGTCCAAGGAGGACTATGCTGGAGCAGATATTCGTGCTCTGGAGGGTCCCACACTGGAACAGGTACATGTGCCCTGAAGGAAGCTGCAGCCCATGGAGAGCTCACATGCTCTTGCATGCACTGGAACCTGTGGAGGACGTGTGCTAAAGCAGTCTGTTTCTGATGGACTATGGAAAAAATCACACTGGAGCAGTTCTTGAAGGACTTTATCCCATGGGAGGGACCTGGCAGTGCAGCAGGTGAAGAGTGTGAGAAGAATGAGCAGCAGCAGCAAAAATTAATTTTTATGAACTGGCTACAAATCAAATTCCCCATCCCCCTGCATGACTTGAGAGGAAGGAGGTAGAAGACACAGGACCGAAGCGCAGTCTGGGAAGGAGGCAGAGAGGGGGAAATATGTTTTAGTTTTTGTCTTTTGCTTCTCACCAACCAAGTCTGATTTTAATTGGCAATAAATTAGACCAATCTCCCCATAGTTTATTCTTTAGCTTGACTCACAATCTTTTCTATCTCCTTTCTCCCCCGTTCAGCTGAGGAAAAGGAGAGACAACTGGGTGGTTACTGGCAGCCTGCCAAGGTCAGCCCACTACATACACTGTTGTGATTCTGTATCCAAAAGTGAAGAGGGGGAAAAAGTATTTAAGAGCCTGACATTATTACATCCATTCTGTGTCTTGAAGAGGCTGCTATTACAATACACATTGCTCCTGTTTCCAGGAGCACAGGTGTAAGCAAGAACTAGCACCACTGACAGAACATTGTTTATGCTGTCCCTGTGCTTTTCTCATTTTGTATTTGTTTTCAAAATTTTCTTATGTGTTGACTTTCAGGAAAATCTGGTCAGACTTCTTCCAAAAACAAGTGCGACTGGTATCACACACCTATTTCTTTGTTTGTTTTCTTGTTTTTAATTTAAGCAATCCTTGCATGGCTTAAAATCTGTCATTACCACAAAAGATAAAGAATTTGCTGATTTTGAAAAAGTATTTGAAGCATTTAGAACACTGGAAAATGTGAATTTTTGATACGTACATGGTTTATAAATAACTCTTTTTGCTGCCTTCTTTCTTAAAAGAAACAGTTTCCTGAACATCTGATTGAATTTGTTTAACAAAACCTGAAAAGGGAAAAATTGAAAGAAACATTAAAATCTTTTATTATTTTGCTGAGCGTAACTCACAGTCACTAGAAATAAAGTAATTCTAAAAAAATACACTAGAAAGAAGGGTCAAATCCAGAACAGAGCAGGGAAAACAACAATCCTTGATTGTATGCATTATGAATAAACTGTAGCCAAAGCTACAGTTAAAGGCATCTAGCAGATATGTGCTTTAGTGAAAATTAATTTCTCTAAGACACAGTAAAATGGAGTTCGCATCTTTATATGCTGGAATATAGCACTTTCACGTTTGTTCCTAAAACTAATATAGTTAATGTAGTGCCATGCCAACTCTGACCAACTGTGCTGCACCTGGTGCTGGAGTTAGCACCGTCTGCACTGGCTTAAATATCATTGTATTGCTCTACACTGCACTTTTTTTTTTCTTTGCTAGGGAAGTTAAACTACTTCCAGAACAAAGCCAGCAGAAAATAAAGTTATGTGTGCATACAAATGTGCAGGTCAGCTATCTGATTGAGAAAATAATAGCAAAGAAATTAAAATTTATCTTCTTGGAGACAGTAACTGTAAAAATGCATGAAAAAAATCCATCTTTTGAGCCAGTTTGCCTTCCATTATAGTGTAGGGTTGAGTCTAGAAGTGCATATAGATTCATTTACACTCTAGCTCAACCCTGATTCAGAAAATCACATGAATAAAATCCTTGAACCAAAGCAAGGAGTCCTGGAATCCTGAGTCTGAAGTTCTCCAGAGTCCTCAGGATGAGTCTGCAGACTACTTGATTTTGGATCAGCATGAATGAATTGTCCTAAGGGGCTCATTGATGATTTTACAGAATTGTCAATTTTGAGTAGTTAGAGGTGATTCTGCATTTTTCTTTTTGTTACTCATCTCTTGTCATGGTCCTTCAGCCTCAGAAAAAACCCTCAAAACTCTGTATCTCAAAAGTCTGGATTGTAAAATGATGACAATAAAAGTAGCAAAAAAAAAAAAAAAAAAAAAAAAAAAAAAAAAAAAAATACAAAGGGTCTACAGTATTTAGAAGATTCTATAATGCACTTTTATATTATTAGTGTTGAGTTAACCTTGCCCAACTACTGGATGCCCATACAGCTGCTCTGTCAGTCCCCTTCCTTAGCAGTCTGGAGAAGAAAATAAGGTAAAAAGCTTGTAGGTTTGTGAAAGATCACTTACCAATTATCATCATGGACAAAAGAAACTCAACTTGGGGGAAAGTAGTTTAATTTAGTACAATAAAAATACATTTGGATAGTGAGAAACAGACATTAAAACAATGCCTTTCCCTCACACCCCTCCTCCTTTATTCCACAATCCAACTTCACTCTTGCATTCCCAATACTACTCCCTCTTCCCCACAAATGGTGCAGGAGAATGAGGAATAGGAGCTTGCAATCAGTAGATAAAGAGCTCCTATTTGCCACACTATTCTCATGCTTTCTTCTTGCTCCTCTGTGTGATCTTTCCATGGCTGTAGTTCTTCAAAAACAGCATGGGCTCTCCATGGACCATAATTCCTTCAATCAATATACATCTACTCGCTTGAATCTCCCCACAGTCTGCAGGAAAATACCTACTCAACCAGGGCTGCTTCCGAGGGCTGCAGGGGAATCTCTGCCCTGGTGCCTGGAGTGCCTCCTTCCTCCTCTCTTTCTCACTATTCCCTTCCCAACATCCAGTTCAAGAAAGATGCAGACTGACTGTAGATGTTCTGGAGGAGGGCCAGGGTGATGATAAAATTTTCTTCTCCATGGAGAGAAGGCTCAGGGGAACTTGATCATAATATTTTACCACACAAAGGTGACTGCAAAGAGGACAGAGGTTCTCTGTTCACAAGCACCCACATGGAGATAGAACAGGTACAAGCTGGACCAGGAGAGATTTCAACTCAAGAAAGAAATTTTTTACAGTGGAAACAATCATTCATTGGAACAACATTGCCAGGGATATGGTGGAGCCCCCATTGCTGGAGGTTTCAAAGAGAGATTTGGACAGGGTGCTAGATAATCTCATCTAGGCTCTCTTTCCCACAAAAGGTTCAAACAGGTGATCTTTCAAGGTCACTTCTTGGAACATTGTATGATGATTGATCTCTATAAAACAAGGGATCACCAGATGGTAGTCAATATATTTCAAAATTTCTCCCTATACCCCTCTAATAATTATGTATTTGGATGGATAGTTACCGTTCTTCTGTGGTAGTCATTTAGTTATCCTCACCAGAATCAACTGAAGCTGGTCTGTTACATTTACAATTTCTTGATTCAGAAAACTATAAATAAGGTGTTGCATAGATAATTTTATTTTTTTAAATTATTTATTTTATTTTATAGTTAGGGGAATTATAATCGGTGACAACAAATTGATACATAGGCACTGTTTCTGTAATTTAAGTAGCATTTTTAGCAAATATTTGAAGAAATAACAGTACATTTATCCTCACAGGAAATACTACAGGAATATGGGGAAGATCCCCATTTCATGGATATTATTAATGAAAAGATAAAATAAGAATTTCACAGTTGCATATGTAGTGAGGCTGGATGAGTTGGTGGAACTATATTTCTCTTAAAAATTTTGATGGAGAGTTAATTGGGCAAGCAACCCTACAAAATATGCTAAAAAATCTTTTCCTTAAAAACTTTAAAAATACAATTTTCACCCAAAACTCAAGTTCTGATTCAAATACCAGAAGAAAGCTGATGTCATGCTTTTTAAGGTAGTGCTTGAGATGCAGGTTTTAAGAAAGCAGTTACTATACTTGAAAGAGAAAACACTAAATTTGTCCTAATCTGTGGCAAAGTGAATATAATTATTTTTATTTATAGTAGAGTTTAATTTTCTGCATTTCCTTGACTGGATTTTTTCCCAAGGTTAGCTGAAACTGACAGAGTACACCTGCACTTCCAATAATAAAATATAATGTCTTAGTATACAATGTTTCTTAGATTACAATGAACTTGATATTACATGCAAAAGGTCAGTAACATTCATGAAATACTTTTCTACAGTGGAATTAATATACCCTAACTACAAATTAACACCACAGACTCCAAGAAAAGTTTTGTTTGGAAAATAATTTGAATCACACTACTTGAATTTAAACTCTAGATCAAGTGCTATATATCAGTACTTTCACTTAGGATTAGCTGAACTACATGCAGGTCAGAAGAACATTTAAATATGCTGCTTAAAAGCGGTTTTGGAGCATGTGAGTAGAAAAGTGTGATTTATCTGCATTTATCTGCATTTGATTTACCTGCCATCAGAGGAGAAAAATGGAGCCATCCCTACGACACTTCAGTGATAATGACAGGACTCTCTTCTGATGGTCTTCACTTGCTGCATTAGATATGAATCAGTGACAACTCTAAATGAACTTTTGTTCTACAGACAGAAACCCTGTTGGCCCATTTATCTTATATGAATCTTTGAGGGTTCATACCACTCTTCATAGTCCATATGCACTAGAAAATGTCTGCATATAAATCAGTCAATGTTTCTTCATAAAGAACAGAATAACTTTATTTCCAGAAGAAACTCACATTGAAAGACAAAGTATTTTTTTCTTTTTTCTCTCACTTAGTATGAGGCAAGACAGCTGAATTTAGTCTGGAGTCTATAAAACCTCTCTATAGTAAGAAAGGAAAATTCCATTATTCATGGTTGAACTACTGATTAAAAACCTGTGCATGAATGCTGTTTGTTTTTTTGTGATGCTACAGATTTTTTCAACCAAGCACAATGATGGAAATAAGGGACAAGCATTACATTCTCCTTCCTCAGGTACAAATAGCCTAGTTCATACTATAGATATGTCTGAATATTGCTAATATCTGACATCATGTACAGTCATGTATGAAAATACATTTTTATTATTTTGTTAGTAAAGTATATTAAAGCAGATGCAGAGGTGTCTCAGTGTATAGACCACAATTATTATCCTCATGAACCTTTAATCCTAACTGTCAATGTAATGTCAATAAACAACATGGATATTTTAAAAATAAAGATTTGCTATCCATAATAAATTGATAACCCTACATATAAATTGACAATTGAGCTGTTTTTCTTTTGTGGCACAAGGGAAGTTTGTTTTATTGCCTACAGGAAATAGAGAGTGAAAATGAAGGATATGAGTGCAAAAATGTTGAAGAATATCCATATTATGGTAAAAAGTATAAAGAGCTTTTATAGACAAAAAAGCAGTAGTCAGTGAGACAGTCAGAATTCCTTTCTTAATGCAAATGGCAAAGGTTGCAGAAACCTGGTAAAAATTCAAGGGACTGGAAAGTTACTGTTCCTTCCATGGTCATATATGCATATATTTTCTGCCATGTAGAAGTGTCCCCAGCAGCATTTAAGTCACAGAAATGGATATCCTGCTCTGACTGAAATGTAGCCTGTTTGGCTACAAATATCTGTTGGAGACAAGTGAAAAGAAGCAGAGTTGTGCGTAGTCCTGGGAAGATCCACGAGAAATACTTTTCTCTAAGTGAAAGGGTGGTGACGTGAGTGAGTAGCTGTGTGGTGTTTAGTCACCAGCTAGGGTCAAACCATGGCAACAGCCAAATTGCTCTGTACTTCTTTTGAAATGGTAATGAATTGTTTCAGTGGCAAAGCAGAAAATAGCATACATGGAAAAAACCAAACAAACAAAAACAAACAAAAAGGAAAAGCATAGGGCTGCAAACAAATCCTTCTTTGGCCGTGGCTGAGGTGGTACCATGAATGGCACCATTCAGTTGCTGCATCACTGAAAAACAGGCAAGCCACAGAATAGGCTTTCATGGCTGTTAATACATTTCAAAATTCTACATCTTGGAAACTTAGAATACTGTGATATACTGTCTATTCTATTGATCTAAAATGTGCTAAAAATTACTATTAAAGCAGAAGCACATTATGGTAGCTGTGTAGATCTTTCTTATGCAGCTTCATTGATTCTTTTGTCAGTTGAATAGTTTTCTAAAGATAAGCTTGCTCACATTTGTATGCTTTATTATTCAACAACTGTATCTATTTCATTGTTTTGTTCTTATTTAATGTGAATTTATGTACCTGTATGCATTACCCCACTCAAAATACCAAGAATAAGAACAAAAGATCTGACTAATTTCAAGGACTTGAATCAGATCCGTCCTTTGTACTTATTTATGTATTTTTTTACAATAATTCAGAAAAAAAGATGTGTATTTTTACATTATTCTCTTTCCATTTTTGGAGACAATAACAGAAACATTCCTTATGCAATTAAATGGAAACAAAGATTATCAAAAATAAACACCTGACCCTCACCTTTACAACAAATGAATTCTCAATAGCTCAGCAAGGTCTTCCATTTTTCTGAGCTGAAAGTTTGCAGTTTACCTCTTTTCCAGCCTAGTTAACTAAAGGTAAGGACTACTGATGAAGCAAGATTGGTCATACTAATTCAAGTGTGCCAAAATGCAGTTCTTACAAACAGAATTATTCTGAACAAGATAAAAGCTATTCTTTTAATTGCTGAAATTTTGTTCCATGTATTTGTACATTTAAGTATGATAATGAGATCTTTAATATGATCTGATGTATTGTAGCAAGATAAAATGTTTGCTAAAATGAGACAGAGTTAACTCTGATCTTACTGTAAGAGAGAACATCAAATTGTATTAGATTTTTGTTTTACTTGCTTTATTTCAGTAGTTATATACTTTGCTTCACTGATTATCAGATTAGTGTGAAAAGAAATATTTCTTTATTAAAAAGGTTGGTTGTCTAAAAACTCATGATGTTGGAAGATATTCTAGTTTGTTACAAAATTTTGCAAAAAAGAAGCAGTTGTATGGAACAGTTCATATTTTCTAAAAGGGTAAGCAAGCCACTCATAAAAAGTTAACAAGCCATATGTTTTTGTCTAGAGAAGTAAAAGGAGTTTTGGACAAGGTATATTTAGCCTTTCTACCTCATATGATTTCTTTCTTTTCTCTGAACCCGTGAATTAAAAAGTCTAAATTATTTCAACATATCCAAATTCATCAAAATGGGAGCACAATGTGTATATAATTTGGACAAACCTCAGAAAAAGTCCATAATGCAGTTTCGTATAAAGATATTTACACATATATATATATATATATATTGCATAGTAGGGGAAATAGTAGCCATTTTTATTAATGCAAGTTATTTTGTTATCTAGCCAAAAAAATGCAAAATAAATGGATTTGCCAAAAAGGGAATACTGCACTGGTCTCAAATGTAGAAAAATCACATAATTGTTATGGCTTAGTGGGAATATTTTGGAACAAGGATCTTGCTATGGTTGCACAGGTACACATATACTTCAATAAAAATTCAGATGCCAACAAAATTCTGCTTAAAATGTGAATACTGCAATACAAATTTTATAGAAGTGGTAGTTATGCCAGGAGTAATGCATTGGAGCAGCAGCTGTGTGAGAGGGATATTGTAAATGGGTTTTTATAGAGTTTTCTTATTTAATTATCAAACTGAAGATCAAAATCAAGCTTTTAAAGCTGTATTGTAATTTAAAAAAATACTGATACATACATGAGAACAGTAACCTAAAAGTCACACGATGTGTTCTGTTCCTGTGCAAGGTACTGCAAATAAAATCACCAAGGTAGGATAATATACTTTTTAGTCTCTAATATTGTCTCTATCTTCTTAAAACTACAAACTAATGTTTAAAGTGTTTGTTATGCAGACAGTAGCATTAACCTTCTGGCAAAAATCAATACTGTGTGAAAGAAGTCCAATATACAGCCAGTTCCACATTATTTTCTCCATCAGTTTTTCTATAATAACAACCAAAAGATGATATCATAGGTGCTGTTACAAACCCTTCTTATGAAAACTCTTCCATGCTGGAGAGATTCTACAGGCACAAGGAGTTTATTAAAAGCTGCTTTACACTAGTAAAGTTATCTGGATTTTCTTGAACACCAGAAATTATTATTTCAAAATTTGCGCTTGGACATCCTCAGTTTATGTTGTAGCTAAAATGTTGAAAGATTAGTCAAGGTAGGAAGGTTTCTTGTTTGCTTGCTTTTTAAACCCAGAAGTGTCAAGTATTAAGCAGAATGAATCAGGGAATGAAAAAGCAGAAACAAGGAACTGCGACAAACATGGAAGTGACTACAAGGAAACTGTCAGAATATGACTCCTGGATATCAAAAAGGGTGCTACTGACCTTTTGTTCCCTTCTCACCCATGAAATTAATTATGTCCCCTTTATGTCAGCATTAATGACCATGAGGATGTGCAGGGGATGAGTTCAGCCTAATAATCTTATTTCTTCCTTTTCCTCCAGTTAATTTTTAGCAGAATCATCAAACCATGTTTACCATATGACTCAATAATTACTAGTTTATACACATAAGAGGATATGTGGAAATCTGTGCCATCTCTTCAAATGGATTTATTTAAAATTAATTCTGAAAATACACCTGTAGGATTTTGTTTCCTCTTAAAGGAACTTACTAGATTAAAACCAGTTAGTCGAGTAATCATATCATCTGTGGAACCCATTTTAAATGTCATCTTCTCTGATGGTCTAAACTGCATTTCAGCTCAACACAAATAATAATGGAACACTATTAAAAAGAGCTGACATACTTCTAAGTTTTTCTTGGCAGATAAAACTTTTGATGACAGAAATGGATCTTCTCCATACACCAAGCTAATGCAACAGAAATTAGTAAGTATGTGAGAAGATTGAGTGAAAGAAGGAAAACTGTTGTCAAAAATACCAGAAACTAATAACAGTTTGGATTTGAGATGACCTGTAAAATGCATATGTAATAAAAAAACTCTATCCAGTCAAGGAGCATCATTCAGAAAGACAGGCAAACTTCACCTCTGGGGAATCTGCTTGAACTCATAGATTTTTTCATTGCAGTAGAATAAATAACAGTTGCCCTCTTATCTGTTTAGACTGGATCTTAATTGATTCAGATATTCAAATATTTCACATTTGTTCCATATGTTTAGATTAAGGTCTGAGCAAAAAGACAGCTGCATATACTTTAGCAACATTTTTCCTCAACGGTCTCATGTGTTGTGTATCCATTGAGCCAACTCTTTCCAGAAAATAAAATGTTCTTCAGATAACTGAATTCAGTATTTTGTTAAAATATGGTGTTTCCATAGTTCAAAAAGTTCTCATTGAGTCTGTCAAATACTTTGTGGGAGTATGCTGAAATCTACAGAGAGCCTAATGAAGTATCACCCAAAGATATAATACGCAAATATTCTGGATATTGGTGTTTGATCTTTTCACTGTCTAGAAGCTCAGCATCTACGGAACTGTACACATATCTAAAAAGTTCATGTTTATTGGCTTCATGGTGCTAAAGAAGAAGTTAGCATAAAATCATAAGAATGCTGACCTTCTTAGGGTCATATAACTTTACCTAAACATTCCTGTTCTCACTGTAGAAAACATTATTAATATGGTTTTTTTCTTTTTTTTTTTTTTAATATTTTTGTATTTTTGTATTTTTTGTTTTCTATACTAACATTTGGAGACTGACTTCTATATTCCTTCATTTGGGACAGATGGTAGGGTTTGCTCATAGCTTTAAATAAGAGGTGATACAGATTCATATCTCTACACTAGAGAGGCGTTAAGTTAAAATATGCAAGATAACATGAAAATGATTTCTATATTAGGCAACATAATTCTCCATGAGATGGGGAATAGGAAAACCATTGCATAATTAACCCAGGTTTGACTTTACTGACTTTGTGACTACTCAGAGTCTCAGAGTCAAGCCTGGGAGGTTTCAGATGCAAAGAGGCAGAAAGCATTAGCAACTTGCTGAATTTAACTTGGAGATGTGATTACTGGTGAATACCCCTCTGCAGTGGTAAGGAGAAAAATCTTGGCTAGGCTCTAGTTTCATCTGACATTCCTAAGGATCTCTCAGCTGTCCATGCTGGATATTTAAGCTCTCTGGGGTTGGTTATGGATATCTAGGAAGTACGTTAGCCAGGTTAAAAACTGAAACTGTGTGGAGCATAGGTTTCCAATCAGATGAAATACACTATGACAGAACAGTGTTTGTGGCAAACATCTCCCAAACTGTACTAGCTGGTGTATAGGATTGCTAGGAAAACTTTATGTCAATATTTGCTGCTGGTTAGGTTTCTGTATGTGACAAAGCATCTAGTATCTATTTCTTTTACTTATTTCTTCATGCTGCCTTGCAGTTATGACTGTGAGACTAGCAAAAACAAATGATATTTGCACACAGAGTTAGTTGCTGGTGTTTCTATAAGGTAAACGTACCACACTTTATATTTATCAATATTAATATTATATGGAGAGATTAGCAGTCCGTAGGGAAAGGGATTCTCTACCTACCACAATCTGGACAAAGAGAAACATGTAGAAATTGGCAGATTTTGGAGAAAACTGCAGAAACTTGCTCAATTTCATAGTTTGTTTTTTCAAGAAAAGTAACTATGAATCATTAATTATCAAATGGCCATAACGGGCCAGAACAGAGGCCCATTTAGCTAAATGCTCTGTGACTAGCAGTGAGTGTTAGGTGCTTGCAAAAAGGGCGCCAAAGGGAACAAGCTTAGAATATGGCTTCTCTGCCTGAGGCCATCAACAGATTAGGAAATCTAACTATGTGGTATGGTATTAGGCCTATATATATCTCTCAAGTTTTGTAAGTGTGTTTTTGGACAAGTCATTGCCTTTCTTCACACTTTTCATCCCTCTTGTCCTTCAGCACTTGCTTATTCTTTTAAAAAGTGCATTTATGCAAGGACTTAACACAATACAGTCTTGATCTTATATTACTGTGATTAGTCAAGTCTTTTCAGTACTAGTTCAAGATCTACTTCTATTTATTTTGTAGAAAGCATACAGAAATGTACATTTAGAATTGCTAGCAAAGCAGGTCAAAATTATCAATGGCTGCTTAAGAACAGAGTAATTTTTCCTATGAAAATAACTATACATAATTCTGCACAATTTGTCAAGCTTTCTTTCCGTTCAGATTTAAGTGGTCCTTGCATATAGTCCTTATGCAAATCACATAACTAGCAAAAACTGCAAGAAGTGTTTTGTAACATCTGTGGGTGTTACTTGAATGGATGCCACTCCATATTCTTTTCTAATCAAAAAACCTCTAAGGTAAGAGCAAGCAGAACATATTATATGTAAAGTCAGAAAATAAATAACCTCTTGTGTTGTCAAGATGAAATTCAGACTTTTCATTGCAAGGTATGATTGAGACCTAGAGCCAATTGTGATAAGAAATTTGGATTGTCCAAGACGTTGAATACGTTTTAAGCTCAGTAATGCTTCTTGCTGAAGCTGACTATAATGCTGCAGTGCAATATGCTAAAAGAGATGTGTATCCCTAAAAATTTAAAATCTTCATATGAATGATGCATTAAGAATGCTGCAGGCTGAACCATTCTTTGATGGCACAGCTCACATAGATAATTTACAGGCAATGTAAAGAATATTTATGTCCTAAAGAACAGAAGTAAAACCCTTTTCTTCTGTCTGTTTCAATGAAAAGAAAAAAGACTGACACAGAAAGAAATCTTTGATTATTTTCCTGGAATTATTTTCCAAATTTAATCATTATTTCTGCAGGATTAGAATGAGTCTGCTGTTCCTTAAAATTTTCAGGGTAGTGTATGTTGGCACTGGTTTCAGTGTATTTTTAAGGAAGGACTTCAATTCAGAAACAGGTAATGTTACTGGTTTTGTCCTAATACTCACAGGTGTTGCACTTTAGAATGCTATGAAAGTTGAGCTCAAAGATAGTTAGGCCTAACAAATTAATCTTTCTGAAGATACCAGTAAGTTTGAGTAAGAAGAAAGAAAGAGAAGTTTTGGTATGGTGTGGTGTGTTATGATGTGATATTCCAGCCATTTTTTGTTACCTCTGTATTAATTTCCTATTTGTGTCTGGTGTTGTCATAAATTGGTGAGGCATGAAATGGCCTATTTCCTAGAGATTAAAGAAGATATGACATTAGTGTGATTTGCATCTGAGAGATATTGATGTACATTTATAAGCATTAGATCTAAATGAACAAAAATTCATAACAATGGAAGGAATAATTATAGTATCTTTGTTGAATTTGTTGTGCAGATTCTCTCTCAAGAAAGAGAGACACTTTACAACTTTGAAACTAAAATTTTATTTGTTGACACTAAATAATTTAATAAATATACAGAACCTGCTCTAAAAGGTTCTTTTAAAAATGAAAATGATCTGGTAAAACTTTGGTTCTTCCTCTTGAAATTGATATCATTGTCCTAGTTCTTCAACATACCTTATTTTGATATACTAAGATGGTTATGCAGATCTCTCCAACCTACTATTTGAACACCTCCCACATGAATGAAGCAAATTAAAATTATGATGTTCATTTTACATCAACCTTATTTCATTATTACACTTTCCCTTTTTGGCATCAATAATAAAATATTTTGATCAGGGAATGCAATAACAAATTCTCAATAGAGCGTGCTTGTCCAGAATTATAGAACTATAAAGGTTTATTATATAATTTAATTCTAAATTTATAATCCTTAAGGGAGGAAAACTTCTTTTAAACTAAGGAAACTAAATCTTTTTACATATCATTAATGTTCTTCCAACTGTTTAGAGAGATATATTTAATATTGAAAAATAGTTATTACAACCATCTTTTACTTTCTTATAACTACCCCAAATATTCATCTCTGTGACTGGCATATTCTTTGCTTGATTTCTGCTTGAAAATAGCCTTAAGACAGTTTTTGAATAAAAGCTGTTCAGGTGTTTTGGGGGATTTTGTTTCTTTGTTTAAAATAATTCTCTTTATGTGTTTATTTATTTATTTATTACTTTCAGAAATGTTAGACAAAACCACACCTTTCTCTTCACAAAAAATCATGTCTTTGGTTGCCAAGTGAAAGCCAAAAATTGATGGCATTGTATATGGTTCAGAATGTAATTACATGAAATGTGAAACACAGATTTTCATTAAATCACAACATGGTGATCAGCAAATGAGTACAAATTCAGAACACTGAATACCTTTAAAACTTGAACCTGTTTGTTAGCCACTCTATTCAATGAAAATGCTTTTTGGTATGGGGCTTTTAAATTTAAAATTATAAAATATTTGCAGTTTCACAGCATTTAGACATGCCATTAGTTCTGCATGTCAATTTAGATGCAATAACTCTCTGCGTGCACAGTCTCAGTCCATCATATGGCTGCAAGTTTGTTTAGTAGAACACTGTTGCATGTCTGTCTCTGAACACTCTTCCTTGTCTGGTTTGGTTTCTGATGTTCTTATTTGACCTTTAATATCATATCTCCTGTTATGCTTTAAAAATTGAATGTAACATCTATTGTGTCTGACCATTGACTCAGTTCAGGAGTGATGGTTCCACTTGTGAGACAGCAAGATTTTTAAATCACACTGTTTTATAGTTTAGCCTAACCAGTCTGGCAAGGGGAGAGCTGAGAAAGAGAGGCAAAACCAAGTTCTACTATTCCTGACTTCTGATCATCTAGAAAGCTGATACTCACTCATTCCAGGCTTAAAATATGTCTGACATTTCCAGGTCATTCCCAGTCCCTACTGGTTAGAATATAGTAACATAGTTTGAAAAATATTCTTGGAAGAAGCATATGCAAAAATTCTTAGTCATATGCGTATGCAACGAGATGTTGTAAGGAAACCAACTTCAAAAAATATGGTTCATAAAGAAAGACTGGACAGAGAAAATTAAGGATTTATCACTAATCTCCCTTTCATACATGATTTTTTTTCTGATTAAGGACAATTTATTCCTGCACAGAAGCATTTGGAGTTGCATTTGGAGTTTCTTTTGGAATTACATTTGGACAGATTTTGCTGGATCAAAACACTCTAGTTAAGGAACACTTAAGGCATATTACTTATGAGAAATGGTGTTTAAAGTAATCTGTCTGATTTATCTGGGCTCCGTTACTTAAGGTAATGGGAGAAGAATACAATAATCTGAATAATATAAAGAAAGGTACTAAAACACTTCATTTTACATTAAAAAATTAGATTGCATTTGATTATTATTTTAAGAGCTTCCTCACGCAGATCCATGATGTTGTTTGTTCACTGTTCTGTCAGTTTTTTCCATCTCGGAGAGCAGCCACAAAACCAACAGGTGTTACATCCCACAAATGACAGCATAGAAACCTTCTGAACATGTGTTAGTAGGGGTAGGCAGTGAGACAAGAGACAGTGGAGAAGTCCTAAATTTCATCTACAACTAAGAAACAAAACTTTTCCGCTGGCTTCATGCCCCTTCTGAGCAGCTTAAGTGGTGTGCAAAGACTGACCCTTTATTGCCATGACTACACCCTTCCTGAGGCTACAGAAAGCTCTTGCTGGAGGAAAAGATGTTGCAATTATGCTTAGTAACCACTGTTTTCTTGTTAAAAAGAAAAACAAACAAACAAAAAAAACCAAAAAAAACAACCAAACTTTTTTGAAGAGACTAAAGGGCTAAAATGACATGGAGGAAGATTAAGTGATCAATTAGAAGAGTTTATAGCAATCTAAAACACTATGATTACATGAAGTCAGTGTTATGAACTGTAGGTTGCTGGTTTGCATACCCGTTCAGATAAACAACTTAGGCACTAACTTAATTCATTCTGTATAGTATAAATATGATTAAAAATGAGTCTTAGTTGTTGATGGTAAGGTTGGTAAGAACAGTTCTATTTTTAAGTTTATGAAATTTTACTTCTATGAATTGTCAAAATGCTAATTTTTATAATATGCTTTCTTTGCTTGTTGAATTGTTGAATTTTTGAATTGTAAAAACATAATATTGTTTTTTTCATTTTTGCAAGTATTACTTCCAGGGGCTGTATAGACATATCTCCATTTGACATTGTCCTATAATATCTGAGAGAAAAGTTTTGTGTACAGGAACTGTAAAGGGAAAATCCAGGAACACCTGATTTTTCATTCCTTGTGCTTCTATTCATATATTTAGAGGTCCTGAAGAAACTACTTTGCTTAAATTCATATAAAAATAGATCCTTATCATCTCTGTCTCACAGGAACATTGAAAGCTATTTCATTCATGCCTCCAAGACTTTTTAAAATAGCAAATTATTGCAGGTTCTGTGATGTCACAATGTTCTAGCATTTAAAGCAGAACTCTTAATGAAGTGTTCAACAATAAAGGACAATATTTCTAATGGCAAATTTTAAGCCTAACTTTAGGTAACTCTTGTAATATCAACTGTAAACAACTCAGTTTGGAATAATTCAGCTATTTTATTAATCATATTCTGAAGGAATGTCCAAGGTTATCACCTTTTGAACTTCCTTTAAAACTCCAGTTAATATTATTTAGGAATAGTATTAGCTTGAGTTTGTTATGATTGTTAATGGGAGTTGCAGCATCAGATTAACTGGGAAAAGATTATTTAATGAGATAGCATTTGTATGATATTATTTGCCATAATTTTTCTATATCTTTACTGTAAGTAATTATCTTTAATGCCAGTGGTTTTTGGGGGATTGAAATGCGGAGGTGTCTAGAAACAAAATATTTTTAATTTGTGCCCATTGCCTAACTTCTTTTAGTGCCTTCATTTTGGAAGTGTGATAGCTGTCCAATTCTAATGCATGTAATACCCAGAAGTCTAGTCCATCACTGGATCCAATTCTCAGTTTTCTTCCCTTACCTCTTTGGATCCTCGGCTGAGATGAGGTGAGTCGAGTTTCTCAGATTAAGAGGTCAAGCCTTTGAAGTATTGAGGTATGAGATTCCAGATCTCTGAAACTTTCTAAGAAAGAGACAACTTGTCTGAAGTGATAGAAGGTGATTAATGTTTGGCAGTGCAGAAAGATGTCTCCTCGTCATTTCATACTGGCTAGTTTTTTCTCTCTTCTTGTAAGTGTTGAAAGAGAAGTTCTCTTTCAGTGGACTGTACTGAGGAAAGGACTTCTTTTACTGTGGTTACCTAAGTAGCTGAATGCTTCTTTGGCCAAATTGCTTTATTGACAAAATTTATTTTTTGAGCTTACTCCAAAGTATTTACCTATACAGAGAATAATATATCTTTTAAAATGCTTACATGGGGTTTTTTTTGATTGTTTGCTTGTGTGTGGAGTTTGGGTTTTTTTCCTTTGGGAAGTGGTTAATTCTTGCCTTGTACATTCTAAGATTTCTTATTTTCTACAAAGAATTCTTGTAGGAAACTTAGAATTAGATAAAGGCAAGTTGCACATTTAAAATGGAATAGCATTCTGTTCAGGAAAGAGTTTGAGAAGCACTAGTTGACTTTAAGGCATTGAATTACACATCACCTTCTTGGGATTCTTAGTTCTATTATTATTATTTGCATTTATATTAGAGGACTACCTAGCAGACCAAAGTAAGCACAAGTTTATTGCACCTTCTAGATAAACAGCATGGAGCAGACTGTTCAAACAGCTGAAAAAGTAAACAGACAAGACACACTAACAGAAATAAATTTTGAAAGGCATTTTGTTCCAAGTTTTACAGGCAGAAATGTGGAAATAAGATTATCTGTGTTTTAGATCTTTGGTGAAGTGTTTTGGTTAGTCCTTAAAAAAGCTTCCTCATTCTGCTTAGGATCTGCACCTGAGAATCTTGCCTTGAAGCTAAACAACTGCTTCATTTCAGTCAAAAATTAAAAAAATAAGTATTTGATTTTTAAACATGAACACAGAATCTGTTACCAATATGTCAGAACAGATTACATGTAAGGGAGTTGTGGGAGGAAGGGGTCTGCATGTGCATATGTGTCAATATATGTTTGTGAGAGAAAGAACAGCTAGCTCATAATAAATATAATTAAACAGGACAGAGTCCTGTGCTTTAATTCCTGATAATTGAGAGAGTATATAAATAATTCTGGTAAGCAACTTGAATGCAAAGGAATTAATTTAACCTCTTATTGCAACCGTGCATGAAAGGTGCCATCTTCTCCTCTGCAGTTTACACAATAGCCATGGTAATGGTTTTCTTTTTGTACAGAACAATAGATCTGGTTGAATATCAGCATGCTAGATAAATGTGATTTCATTTAATTTCTCAAAATTTAGGTGAAAAAGAATCTTTCTTCTAGAGTCTGTTTGGGCTTAAAAATGAAAACAGTAATAAACAGTAAATAACACAAAGAGAAGAGAGTTTTATTATATTAAGATATTTAAGTTACAAACAAGTTCTTTAATCTTTTACAAAGTTTTTCAGGATCATTTTCTGGATTAAATATCTGGGCTGAAATTTATTTGCTTGATCTTAAATTCTTAGTGACATTTGCAATATCATTTTTATCTGAGACATCCACAAAACCTATGATACAGGAACAATGATATGTCCCATCTAGACAACATTTGTGTGATTTTAGGGCACCAGATTGGCTAATTAATATGGCCATCTACTGTCTATTTACATGACTAATATATGTATTAGATCCCCAAAAATCTTACTTTGTCTTTTGGATTTTATCTTTTGGTCTGTCCTTAAGTCTAAGGCCAAACACAAGTCCTATTCACAACCAGTTGAAAATTAAAACTTCACTTTTTCAATGCTGCTCAGAAAGTTTTAGCATAAGGCAAGTTTTCTTGCTTTTTATTTTTTCTTGTTGTTTTGTCAGCTACATGGGTGACAGAAAAGTTTTTTTTTTAAGGATGGCAAAACTGACTTTGAGAAGAAACAGGTAAATGTCATATTAAAAAAAAAGGAAAAGTTATTAAAAAAGTTATTATTTATTGCTATTTTACATTTAACCAAGACAAAAGGCAGGAACCACTACTCCTATTGAAAGCGTTGCAAACATTTAACAACAAAATTGTTTATACTCGTTTCAGAATCTCACTGAAAAGTTCAGCTGTGTTTATGAATCATCATTTCATAAAGCACGAGTTTTGCAGTTAACATTGCTACAAATTACAAATTAATCAAAATGACTACTCTATTTGTCAGAGGAAGGGAAGGGAGGAAACCACACAAAAAAACCCTGAAGCCCAATTGTCATTAGATGTCACTACCGAATATTGCTTATGTGGAGGTCCTCTACATGTCAGTGCACATTAACATTATGCTACAGAATATAAAATGTTGATATATATATTTTGGGCCTAAGCAGTGAAAATCTTGCTTTCTCCTAGGCAAATTATCTTGGTGTACTTTGGATCTATTGAACACAAAAATACTAAATTGTCTACAGACTCTTTTTATTAGGTCTGCAGTAATTAATTAAGCACAGATGTCTCACCAGAAGATGAAATGGAATGTATTCAGGGAAGAAGGGAAGAGGAGAAAGAATAATGAGTTCCTGAAATACAATGCATCAAATGAAGAGAATAATGTAAATTAGGGCCTAATCACATTCTGCATTACACAGATGCTCTGGGAGAGTATGTGGACCTTCAAGGCAAGTTGTGCATCTAGTATTCAAATCTGTACAATGCTGCTCTGCAGATGCTCCACAGCCTCTAAGGATAGCACATTCAGCTGATTTGGGCAAATTTTATGTAGTAAGATGTACAACATGTGCAGGTTGGAAGCACTCAGGATTTTTCATGTTTCCTAGCTGGCAAGAATTTCCCAGGGACTTCAGAGAAGGAGGACCTACAACATTTTAAAGGCATATTTGAACGTTGATTTCTTCTTATTGTGCCACGTTGTTTCTTTGACTGTTGGAAACCATACAGTAGGCCAATGTTAATCAGACTGTACCTTTACTACTGACTGCATAGTGGGCATGTAGAACATGCAACCAGCTCATATTTGCTCAGCTCTGAATCTTCACAATCCTACCTGTTGCAGAATTCATAACAGAAGCAGAACTTAAATATAGAAATTAGCTTTCTCATTCACCTTTAATGGGTCATGGTTGAATTCTGAATAGTACAAGACAAGTGGTTATTTTTTATGTCAGAGAAGTCATAAATTCAGCATGCTTCTAGTATCCTTAGGATTAAATGAAGTCTAGCGAAAGATTGTTAGTGAAATGAAGTTGGAGAAGGATTCCAAACCAATTATGACCTCCATCAGAGCATATAGTAGTTACAGAGATATTTCTTTCTGCCCTGTGAGCACAGAGCTAGAAATGGTGGACACTGCATATTGTATCACTAAGGACTGATTAAGAGTTTAATTATGTACACTACAGCTTTAATAATACTGATCATACTGTTTCTGATAGACTGCCACCAGAAATACAGTGAGCTGCTGTAAATAGAACATTAGTCATCACTTTCCATTTTGTTGGGGGTTTTGGATTTAGTTTGGGAGGGAAACTTATTAATTTGTGATTGCAAATTTTTTGTGCATATTCTTCAGAAAATGTAGGGTTTTATTTAAATTTTTTCTGAAGTTCTAAATAAAGACTTATCCTTGTGTCTGTGAAGTTTCAAATATGGCTTTATATAAAGCTGTAAAGAAACTATAGCAAAATGTTGCATTTTAAGTATTTTATAGATTTACAACGTTTGAATCAAAAATACCAATTCATTTGATGATTAGACAAACATTTGACTATAACTATTTTAATATTTAGATCACCTTTTGTTCAAGGAAATTCTCTTCTAGAAATAAGAAGTTTGAATATGTAAATTTCCCTTAAAATAGCAGCAGCAGCAATGTCAGGGAAAAGAAGAGATTCTGCATGAACAGTACTATTTGCTCCTGTAATTACTGCTTTTACTGGACCAGTTCTCACATCACAGACTAGCTGACTATTTTGGTTTGCTTAACTCTCAGGCTTTCTCAGCCAAAGACACACAGCATTGAAAGTCTGTAACTGAAGGTATTGGTAGGAGTTTTACTGATTATAATATATGTAAGAAACTAGTAGACCAACCGGAGTCTTAAAAAGAATGAAAGTGATATTACAAGGAGAATTCATAGTGGCAGTTTGGTGCTTACTTTTTAGCTCGTCCTTTGCTAAATAAGGGGCATGTGGTCTGTAAACCAAAAAGCAATATTAACATGCCATTCTTTGCAAACAATTTATCCAAGACATACATTATGTTGGTGAATTTGAAAATATAAATTAATTCATAACATTTAGCATGTGAAGAAATTTCATTTTTTAAATTCTATCGCACTTCAAAAAATTACTGAAAAGTGAAACAAGTAGATATTAATTACTTTGTTAAAAACACAGTTTTAAATGGAAAGAGGAAGAGCCCTATATATAGGCAAATAATAAATAATTGCAGAGCATATTCTTCTGTAAATAATGAATGCAAAATCTGTAAATTCCATGTTGTACTGGAAACAGTGGATTTATGGCAAGGTTTACCCTATGTAATGTGCATACAATATTTTAGAAGAGACAACCTGCTGTTAAAAATGTTGCCTGTGCTTCCAAGAAGTTGCACAGCATGTAACTGAGAACAAAAATATATTATGTTGAAACTTGAACTGTTTGGAAAACAAAAACTTCTTCATTGGAAAATGAAATTTCATTACTCATTTTTGATCCAAGCAATATTTTGATATAGAAAATAATCGGGATAATCTCAAAAAGGAGAATGATTTTGCAATTATTAAATGTAAATAATTATTTTTTCTCCCTTTGATCTAAAAGTAAAGGTATTACGACTTTTGAATTTTAGCCACTGTAGGTGGACAAGGGTAAAGAATGCACAAGAAAAACTGTCAGTTAGTAAAGCTGTACTTTATCATTGGATGAGAGAGGTGTGGAAGGAGCAAAAAACAGGACTGAGAAGAAAGGAAAAAAAAAGGTGGAAGAAATACTCCAGTATTTATGAAGGAAGCCGTACTTAGTTCCATGACTTTGAAACAGGTGGTCACATGCACTAAAGACAGAGGTTGTCACAGAGATGTTCTTGGTCTCATGGCCTCAATCAACATGGAGCATGCATGGTGGGGCACCACCTCAGCATACAACAGTGCTTCTATAATATTACCTGTTTTATGACCCTAACTTGCCACCTCTAACAGAGCTTTACCCCATCACCCTGACAGTTCACAGGTTTGTGACTTTAGAATTGGGCTGGAATTGCTTATAGGACAATTTTCTTCTGAACAAAGAACAAAGATGATTAAAAACCTATTTTGTTTCATTTTGTATTACTGACAGAGGTGAGACCATAGAATAAATATTTATTTTTAATTATATTTCCTAGGAAAATGAGACAACAGTCTGTTCTTATGTGTCTATGACATGCTCTCACTCTTTTTGTCTATCAGTTTCAGCCATATAAAGAAAAGGTAAAGATCTTAAATAAAGGAAATTTCTACAAGTTGTGTAACAAAAGGAAAATGTCTGAAGGAGATATATTGAAATGGGTGATCCTTGGGGACAGACAGTTACAGGAATAACTTAGGTCCATTCTGAATTGGAGCAGCCAGTTGTTATGAATGTATTGGCAAGAGTTCAGCATAATCCCCATTTTCACTAACATAACCAAACAAGTTGAATTACATTATTGTGTTAAAAAAAGAAGACAGATGAGTTTGGCCAATAGTCACAGCCCAAATACAATCTCATTACTGCTCAGCAAGATTTTGTGTTCCTTGTTTATATCAAGACTTTAATCTGGATTAAACTTTCTTCTTTCTGTGGACATATATACAAGTTCTTCATGCCTTCATGTCTGTACTGTCTGTCTTTTTATAACATACATGTGTTTTTGTGGTGCTCAGAAAGTCATGTCGTGTCATTCAATTATTTGAAACCACGATGTGGACACATCCCAGTGTTAAAAGGGTCTGGAATAAGTAAATTATGGTATGTAACCCTGTGCCACCCAATCCCATTTTGAACTATGGGAGGGGAAGAAAGTAGGTGAGTAAAAAGCCACCAAAGACCCATTGGACTTTTTCCCCTTTACTTACATGAATAAGTACATTATCTGCTTTATTACATTAATACATTTACTTCATATTCAGCTTTGGTATGCAATTTGCTGTAGTTGCCTCGTAGAGATGAAGATGTTGCTGCTCTTGCTTACAGAATCATGGGCAAATGTTTCCAGAGAACATATGAACAGCTGGATTCTGTCTGCTTCTTCATATGGGGGGGAAAAGGGGAAGGTAGATTATATTTAGTAGGGAAGAACTGAGAGCAGTAATGCAGTGTTACTTTTATGTGAATGTTACAAAAGTAATTATAGATAGCTGCTGAGATCTATATTAATGTCTTCAGATTTTATGTACATTAAAGAGCAAATTCAGAAGAGCTGGAAGAAGATAGAGTGACCCCATTTTTGTCGTTGTTCTTTTGTTCCATTTTGTTCATAAGGCCAGTTCACAGCTGTGCAATCACAGTCCTGGTTTCAACCTTTCTGACTCTGGTAAGTCATACAAATTGTTATCACTCAGTTCTGTCACATCAGTGACCTCACAATCAAAGTGGCCAAATTAGCCCTACAGCCAAACTCTCTCAATAAAAGAAGATATAGACAACATGGTTGGACAAGCCAGTACATAAAGTGGTTTGAAATGAAATTGTATCAAAATGAACAACATAAATTAATGACATAAGATGCTCTTTTATATTTTTGATGGATGTTGTTTTGTTACTAGACCTTACATCAGTTTTCACATTTTCTTTTAGCATATGGAATTCTCATTAATTATTTTGGTTGAGGTTAAGCTAAATTTCTGAGAGAAAAATTATTCATCAGAAATATTTATACCCAATAGTTATAACAATTTGTTCCTAGTGGTTTTCAAAGTATTTTACAATCATCATTAAATATTGAAATATCACATTGTTTTAAGTTTGAAACTTCATTAACAGCAGCAGAATGTTTCAGCATACACAAACAAACAAATAATAGATCTGGTTATCATATGTCTTGATTTTATGAATTGTACAACCAAATAAATATTATAGATAAAAATTCACACTGGCTTAATAAAGACTGAAAAGCTGGTTTACAGGGTTGTCAAAATTCTCATGAGAAATCAGTCTATTACCAGTTGCTGATTGCTGGATCTGGAAAGTAATGTTACAGGTATATAATGCTGATTACTTGTAAGTAATTGATTACAGATTACTTTTTAAGTACTTTATTCAGTACAGCTGCTATTGAGCTGGTTACTATGACTTAGTACAATGACATTGCCCATAATCAAGACAGTGGTGAGATTGTCACTAAGAGAGAGTAATTAGGTGTGAGAAGTGCACAGATAACATCTTAGAACAGCATTTTTAAAAAAATTATTTCACTTACTCTTCTCTATTCTGTGAAATCTGCAAGCAGCAGTCTGCCATCTTCACCTCTACTATTCTAGTGCTTTGGAAGAATTGCTGTTATAAAGCTAAGCAATTTAGGTATTAGACAAGCATATCTCATGTAGTCATCCTTTTCTTGTCTACTCTAACTTGGACATTCATTTCAGTTATTTTTACCTCTCAGGACTACCATTTGTCAATCCCGCATGACTGTGACTAGCCATATTGAAGACAGGAGATGCGTGATATGACAGAGTGCACCTTCTCCTCTGTGAAATGCTGTAGAACATGTGACCCTTACACAGCACTGGTTAGGAAATCACAGCTTCCTGAACCATCTGAACTGTTATTAGGTCTTCCATATCCCTTTAATGTCAACTTTTTCATCCCCAACATGCATTAGTAGATGTCTCTACAAATGTGTGATCCCTGATCTGAGAAAAATTTTCGTGGGCAGATCTTGTTCCAAATGAACAAAAGATGTCTAGATCTTAATTTATATGAATGATCACAAAAAGCTATGAACAGAAATTGTCCTATCCAACTGCTTGTACTAATGAAGTTGCGCACTGAAAAAGACAAGTCAGGCATCCCAAGGCCCAATTCCATTGCATTTTGCTTTGCTGACTTCCCAGACAGATCTCTTTCTGCTAATGTAGCACATAAAGAGAAAAGATAGCAATATAAGATTATCAAGACTGAAATCAACAGACCAAATTATGTACCTTCCCTCTGCATAAGATGCATCTGTATTGTATACAGCTTAAGAGAAGAGTCTTGAAATTTATTTTGTATATACGCTTAAAGAAGCTTTTTCTCTGACTCTGTTCAACAGTAGCAGTTCACCAGCATCTCAATACAGCCTTCATTCTTATTCCAGAATTTTATCAGAGCAGTTTGATTTTTGTTTTGTTTCTTTTGTTTGTTTACTTGTTTGCTTCTTTGTTTTGGTTTTGTTCTGGGTTTTTTTGGTGGTGGTGGTGGTGTTTGGGGATTTTTTTTTGGGGGGGGGGTGTTTTTTCTGTTTGTTTGTGGGGAGTTTTTTGGTTTGTTTGGTTTTGGTTTTGTTTTTTGTCCCAAAAGAATGAATAATCCTATGCTGGAAAATCATACAGATCAAGAAATCCACCCTCAGTCCCACCACCTCAATATATCTGTCTCTTCTGTATGTCCAGCACTCCAGGTGGGAACCTGCCAATACTCAGTATATTCACTTGGAGTATAACATAATGCATGATGTAAATCTGCCTCATGTCTGACCAGGCCAGTGAAAGGTATATTATATAGTGTATTATATAATATTTATATTGCTAACTTTGAGCTTACTGTAGAACATATTTCCAGAAAAACTTAGACAAGTTTTTAAGGTAATTCTTGTATTGAAAAGAAACACAATTTAACTGCTTATATTTCACATAATGAAACAAAATAAAGTTCCTACCAATAATAGCAGCTAGCTTTAGAAAATAAGAAACACAGAAATAAAGATTAAAGTTTTTTGAATATGACGTTTCAGTATTTCTGAAGTAAAGAAGGGGCAGGAATTCATTCTTACTTGGTAGATTGTTAAAAGTCTATCTTTGCTAATATAAAGTACCTAATACAGTTTTCAGTACAATTAAAGCTGGCAATGTCCTCTTTCCCTGGTATTTCATATATCTGTTTTTTGCCAGTTGAATTCTTTTAAAAAAACATTTATTTAAAAAGACTCAGGAATTGTGTAAGTAAATTCAACTCTGGCAAATGGTTAATGTATCCTTTTTAACAAAGAAAGTACTTGAAAAGAAGCTATTATTGCATCTTACATGATGTAGAATAGGCTTTTTTTTAATAGGCATGTTTGCTTTAATATATTTAGCTGGACTACAGTTTCCTTCAGTGCATTATAAAGCATACATGGTAATAGAAGTTGGCAAGATAGCTTATTTTTCTTGATGTTAACTATAAATTGGTGGCAATTTCATGCAGTAAAACTTTTTCCTCTGACTTTATCCTAGGTAATACTATATAAAGAAATGTCTGGGATTGTGTTATTTGCTTCACATTTTATTCTTCATAATAGATTCAACTGAGGTCTGCTGTATAATGCATTATAAAAAGAAATGTCAATAACATAGTTTGCCACAGAACAGAATGACTGCTAGAGAAAAAAAGCAATGTGCAGATTGTGCAGATAATAGAGACTGTAAGAGGTACCCAGTTTGACACAGAAATTGATTTATAGTTTTGACACTGTTTTCACTAATCACTGAAAGCAAAACCAGTCCCTTGCTGAAGTGACACATATAAAGATAGGTGTTATGAAGTTCACTGTATTTAGGAATACAAATTTAGTGAAGGATAGTCGAAGTTAGTGTGGATATTACACCCAAGCATTAAGATATTAAGGAGGTAATAATGTCCACAAAATGCAGTACCTGATTAAATAGAATCAACAGATTCTTTGGTGAAAATTACTTCAGGAAGGGGACTGAAATTATATGGAGCTAAAGCAGAGGTTACTAATGATGTGGCTAAGGGCTAGTCCAGTGGCAGCCAACATGTCAGCCTGGAACATAAAGGTGATAACTTCTTCAAGTGGAGCTGTTGTTATGATCCAATTAGTGAGAGATGCCTCTACCTGAATTATGGTGCAGACGAGACCTTATGCTGAAATCAATAACATAGATTTTATTTAACTGTCAATGTGAGGTAGAGAGAAAGAAATAGAAAAAGGGTAGGGGGTACAGGGAGAGAGTGAGATCAAGCAGAAGATAGTAAACACCTGTGGATACACTGGCATCCCATTGGCCCTTCTTCATCCTGGGCTTCTCAGTGGTGGGGGTCCCAGATTTGTTCTTTTGGGGGTATTACCACTTTTATACAATCATATATTAGCTGTGAGTATGCAACAATGTGTAGAGCTAGTCCTTTATAAAATCTTATCTATCAGGCTAGTCAGTTTATGGAGCTTGCTGATAAGAGAAGACGGAATTGCAGTAGTTGGGTTTTTTTCTCACCCCCAGGTTCTCAAATCTGTATCTTTCCCTCTTGTAAGGCAGTCATGTTTCTAGAGAATTGCTAACCCATGGCCTCCCCACCCTCTAGACTTTGCACTCTGCAGCACTGAGGCAGGTTTGTTTTCCCAAGCCATGGCATGTGACTGATTTGCTCTTTTTAAACTTTGCTCAGTTGCTGCTCCTTAAAGCAAAACCTTTCTTCACCCAGCTCTCAAGGCCTTGTTTTCTCAGTGATCACTAATAGACCATCAGTGAATTTTTATTGTTCTGGGGCTTCTGCTTTCAACCCATGCTCACGTTTTCAAGACCTTTGTTGTTATCCCAAGATAAAATTGTACATCATCAGAAAAGGCAGCAGATACCAAACTGTGGTTCACACAGTGTGCTCTCAGAAGCAGTTGATAACAAGCCTAACAGGTCACAAGTAGTGCCTTGTACAAAAGATACAGTTAGCATGAGCCCTCTGTTGTGTAAAAAAAGAATGGATATTTTATTTTTACGGGACCACTGGGCAAAAGAAATGTTTAGAGAATTATAAAAGATTAGTGTTCTTAATATTTAAGTTCAAAACAAGCTGTTAAAAACTGCTTAAAGTAATTCTACTTTTCCAGATGTAAGTGGTCTCTGCTATACGAACACATATTTATACTTTCCAAATGCTATTTACTAATAGCAATATCTGTGGCAGTTACTTAGAAAGCATAGTCTAAGTACTTTTCTGGGACACATGATAGCATCAAAAGATATTTGGATACTTAAATACATGGCTGTGATTCAAAGTATCTGTTCTGTAGTCATCCAATCCAGTAGCTTTTGGCCAGGGAATTCCCTGAACACTTGAAATTATTTGTAGTGCTCACGCCTAGAATTGCACTATAAGCAACTAGAGATCTAGGTCCTGCATAAACCACAAGAGCGTTTAAGCAGTAGTTAGACAAGTATGTTCAAAGGCCAGATCCATTAGAAGCGCACACTTGCTTATGATTTGGTAGAGCCCTGTTTGAAATCACCGACCTTAACTATTCAATATATATATGCTCACAAATCTATAATCTGTTCTGGAATAAACTGAACAACATAACCTGCTTAATATCTTAGTGCATGGATGTGTTGTGATTTCCATAAAATATGAGCAGGAAATGGGCCAGCTCATTGTGTTTTAATACTTATTTGATACATGCAATATTACATTCACAGGATCTCTTTCCATACAGGGTTATATCATGTGTTCTAGCCACAATCTAAAGTCACTGAACCTCTTATGATAAGGACAATGACTGTCCTATTTCTTCTATGGAAGAAGCCTTTTAGTTGCACCACAGTGCAGTGCATTCAAACAATGAAGATTTAATACAAATCCGTCTAGCAAAAGGCTGCATATTATCAAAGGAGATTTTATTTCCAATACTAGCTTTGACCATAAACTGAAAGACACAATTCATTGTTCTCTGAATTATGTCAGTATTCTCAATTTTGCTATTTATGGGGAAAAAAAGAAACAGGGAGAGAAAAGCACCAGCAGAACAGGGGAAAGTATTCCAGAAGCAAATGTCATGCAGAATTGCAGTATAATAATGAAAACACTTTGTAAAGTGTATCGCCACAGGAACAAGGAAATAGCTTTTAAGTTTACAGTGTTTATGTATTTCTTCTTGCATCTAGTTTCCAGTAATATATTTCTCCAAAACCTCAGTTTACATGCCCTTTTTCGTCTGGTGACAAACTATACGCTTTCTCAGAATCCCGTCTCACTTATGGAGATTTGACATCTGTAGGAGACCATATAACAGCAACCTGAATAGTTTGCTACAAAATATGTTCTTCTTCCATAAAGGGAAAGAATGCATTTATTTCAGCTGTAGTTTATTAATTTCCATTTATTTCCTGCATACACTTTCACATATTACCAGTATTACTGATTAACACTTAAGGCTGAATAAAGTTCACATACAACCTCAAAAACAAAAAAAATTTCACATTTTAGATTCAAAGCAACCTTAGATTTCCCTCATTCTTGAGGCTATTCCTTCATGTTGTCATTTTGTGCAACTGATAAACTTTATAGAGAAACTCAAGACATGAAACAACAAATGACAACATTACAATAGTTCTCTTAGTAGTTTATAGATAAGCTGCAGTAATGAAAACCGTCTTCATAAAGACTCGTAACTCAGAACTGTTTTCTTACTCTGGTGCTTTGAAATTTACTAAATGGTGAGTCCATTCAGAGCTTTCCCCTGTGGCAGGATCCCACAACCAATTTACTCTTCTGTTCTTGGTTGTTCTGCAGGATAAACATAACTTAATAATATTTTTCTCCTCTAGTGTGGCAATCTGTTTTAAAATGAAAATGACAATATAATATTCTTGAAACTTCTTTTCCTCTGTCCATTATGACAAAAGGTATTTAACAAGTTGATTAATCATATTATATTCTGTCGCTGCCCGGCCACTGCCGGTTTTCAAGCTGCCCGGTGGCTTGAGTGCGACCTTCTGTGCTTGGCTCTCTGCCGGACCTCTGCAGCACTCAGGCTCAGCAGATTTTGGTCTCCTGGCAACAGCTCAAGCAGGCACAGCTCATCCAGGGGAGCTGGCAGCAGCAGCTGGAAACAGTGTAGCAGCTCGGCGGCAAAGGAGCAGGAGGACTCAAAGTAGCAGCAACTCCAGTTTATTGAGCACCGAAGGGGGGATGCTACAAAGAGCCGGGATCTGAGGGTGTGCAGGGGTTTAAAAGGGGCAAGAAAAGGGGCAGTCCAAGGGGTGGAACAAGGGAATAAACCAATAGGGGGATAACACATAATTGGGGAACATCCAATGGGGAAACAAAGGGGTGGAATACATTAACTTAACCAATCAATGGAACCCAGTAACAGAACTTTCAGGTAACTTATGAATATTAAAATAACTGTGAGGGGACGGGGGATGGACACCGATGAGTGGAGGGAAACTATCCCTGCCTGCTNTATCCCTGCCTGCTTCCCCATCCCCCTCAGACTCACTGTTCTGAGGGGAATAGCTCAACCATCTAGTTTCTTCATTAATCCACATGGAGAAGGCAGGCATGGCTGATTGTCGCTCACTCTCTGTGACCACAGCCTCTGACCGGGTCACTGCCACAATATTCCATCAGACCTATGTCAGCATAGATTTATACAAAGTAGTTATTCCATTTTTGCACTGACTAAGGGCTTATCTTGGTCTTCTATAATACGCTGCATTCAATATTGTTCAAACACACCATTTGATAAGAGAATCATAGAATCATTTTGGTTGGAAAAGGCCTCTAAGGTCATCGAGTCCATCTATTAACCCAGCAGTGCCAAGTCCAACACTAAAACATCCTTAAGTACCACATCTGCATATCTTTTAAATGTCCTCAAGCATGACTCCACCACTACCCTGGGGTGCCCTTCCAACCTTGATGACCCTTTCAGTGAAGAATTTTTAACTAATACCCAATTTAAACATTGCTTGAGGCCATTTCCTCTTGTCCTATCAACTGTTATTTGAGAGAAGAGACCACATCCACCTCCCTGCTACCTCCTTTCAGGTAGTTATAGAGAGTGATAAGGTCTTCGCTCAGCCTCCTTTTCTCCAGGCAAGGCAACTCCTGTTACTTAGGCATTTTTCACAAACTTGTGCTCTAGACTCTTCACCAGCTTCATTTCCCTTCTTTGGATATATACACAAGGTAAGTATTTAGAACTAAAAATAGTGTTTTCACTAGAATATAAACTGAAAAGCTGGTTACATGGTAGGCTATGCTTTTCTAATGTCATACTATCATTGAACAAATCAGCCTTTTCCTCCATGGTATGCCTCTAACTTTACTGTGCCGTTATAATAGTCATTTATGTTGTAAAACTGGAGCACGACAGATCTCTTCCATGAACTAGTTCAAACTAACACCTTTCTCCTCCCTCTCCCCTCACAGTGAACATCATTCTTCTGAGTTGATGAGTTAACTAGTAATAGTATAAAAAACAGAAAGAAAATGTACTGTCAGAACTAGGGCAAGAGAAAGGAAGGAGGAGGAGTAGAAGGTAAGATAGCACAGAGATCAAAACCTCTTCTTTGATAGGAGACTTACTCAACAATCATTGTAACTTCAGCCTCAAGCTGAAAGATAAAAATTAATCTATAACTCTGTCTTGTTTAATAAAGAAAAAAATCTGATTCCATTCCCATTTAGTGAATTTTCATTCATAGGTACACATTAAAATAACTGTGAACCTCCTACACAACTTGGTATCCAAAACTGACATGAAACACTCTCACAACCGAAACAGAAAACACTCCATCTATCACTGAACTGATTTGTGGATATTATATTATCCACCTGCCACTGCTATTTGGGGTACAACACCAAAGGTACTATTTGAAAATGACGCGAGTATTTTTGCTATTTGAGGTGTCTCCTCATTATAGATTGGGCTAAATTGCATATCCAACTTAATGTATCTGACTGTGTAGGTATTTTAATTAAGAATCATGAAGTAAAATACATAAACATTCCTGGTTTAAAATAGGCGTAAGATAGATTCAGGTTAAAAAATATGTTCCCATGCTCTAAGGCCTATGATATTTTATAATGAAGCATGACAAAATCCTTCCCTCATAGCTACTGTTTCCTTCTTTTTGTTTAATTTTGCTAAGGCTTTTTTGTTTGTTTGTTTTCTGCTGGTGTAAATTGTAGGTAATGAGGATTATCAATTTTATGAAGCACTTTCTATGCAAGGAGAGACTAAATAGATTCCATACATGAGGAAAAGAATTGGCTGAAAGGAAATATCACCCAGAAAATCATGAATGGATTGAAAGAAAGTATCACTTTTAAAATCATAAATTAATGCAGACAGTTTAGATTAATGGAACACTTGTTATATTCTTCTCCGAGAAAATTTTTGATGAAAAACAAGATTACATTGATATATATCAGTTTATGTTTAATACATAGTCATTTGTGGTTTTCAAATAAAACACCGAATCTGTTTTCTGGATTGCTGGAGATCCAGACTGCAGCTATACCAAAAACAACTAGTAATGCAGAATGAGAAATGTAGTGATGTCTTCCTATGACCCAACCACGTGACCATTTTTTACTTAGAGTCTTTTGACTTGCATATCTGAAAGAAATAGATTGATTTTTTTTCTTTCCTCAGAAAAAAACCCCATCCAAATCTTCCAGTCAAACAGCTTGCTTTGGGAGAGATAAGCATTTGCCATTACAGTATTTACCACTTGTCACTGTCCCACTGTTTTCTCCCTCTCATTTAGAGGTAATCTGGTAATTTGATGGAGGGGTAACATTTTGTACTTTCACAATGAGCCCACTACAGTATATAGAATCACAGAGCCATGGAATGGCTTATGTTGGAAGAGACTTTAAAGACCATCTAGTTCCAAGCTCCCAGACATGGACAGGGACACACTCCACTAGACCAAGTTGCTCAGAGCTCCATCCAACCCGGCCTTGAACATTTCTGGTGACGGTGCATTCACTTCTCTGGGCAATCTGTTCCTGTACCTCACCACCCTCAATAGTAATGAATTTTTTCCCTAATATCTAATCCAAACCTACTCTCTTTCAATATAAACCAATTCGGTCTTGTCCTGTCACTACATGCTCTTGCAAATGGTCTTGCCTCATCTTTTCTGAAAGTTCCATTCAGGTACGGAAAGGCCAAAATTAGGTCACCCTTAAGCCTTCTCTTTTCTAGGGTGAACAAACACAATTCTCAGCCTTTCCTCAAAGGATTGGTGCTCCATCCTATATACTCCTTAATAGGTTTTAAAGCATAGTTTTGCTGCACTAGTCCAGAGTATTTCACTTGTGAAGCAGTTGAAATATCCTATATGATCTCATGAACCTGTGGTTTACTGATCAATTAGTAAGCTCTTGATTAGTAGCTACTGAAGTTTTTAAAAGTCTATCACTTCCCAGAAGTCTTTGACTGGTTTTCCAGGTCCTTGAAGACAAATGAGAATCTCAAACTAATCAACAGCAATAAATCACTGGGCTTTCTGCTGATTAGGAATCATGTCTTCTGCTTTTCAGGTTGGTTGTCAGCTAATATCCTATTTAAACATCTAATGCCTCTCAAGGGGGCTTGTATAAAGTTGTTGAAGAAAAAAATTGGTCAGCTCAGGAAAAAAGAAATTTGTGGCAAGAAATCAGTAAGAAAATTCTATTTTATGATTACCCATATCTATGCCCAAATTAGAATAACTTCACCTAGTTTGCTAATACTAATTAATTGAATTACAGTTACTAATTGAAATGCAAATTATTTATATTACATTAAAAAAGATTTCAGGCTTTTATGTGGCCAGACACTATGTAATCTACTGAAGTGAATACAAGTTAAAGCCCCAGACATAACATAATATTCCAGTATTTAAATATGTATGAAAGATTAGGTGCAGCTTTTAAGGATTTCCTGGTATTACTCAAAATCCAGGCAGGGTCTGACTGCCGAGTTTTCCTTGTACAATAAACCTATGGTATTGACAGGCAAACTAAAAAGTAATGTGTTACAAAACAGGTGTTAATCTTTAGCAGAAGATATGAATAAGGCAGATATGTTAATGAAGAATGTATTATTAAATGATGTTTTATCATATGTTTATTATTTTAAATATATTAAGGAATTTTTTATTTGTAAAGGAACATTTATAAGGAACATGAATAGAAGTGATATACATAATTACTTTTATATATTTAAAAGTATGAAAAGGACTGAGTTTTCTTAGACTGTCTATTTAGATCTGTACTGTTCAGATGCTGAATCCTACGTCATATAACAGTATAAAATCTGACCAGTGACCTTCTCTCACTCTCCTCTTTCTTACACAGAGTGGTGTTCCTCTCTGGCTAGCTGTGCCTTTCAAAGGAAGCAAGGGCAAATAATATTCTAATAGAAAGGTGTAATTTGCAGGTCGAAAATATTTTTGATAAAAACAAGGCCACATAGCATAGAAAAAAATAATGAGGGTGAAGATAGAAAGGAAGTACAGCATATCATGATGTTTTATTTTAACTGTTACATAGACATAGTTTAGCTATTACACAATTAGAATCTGAGCCATATTGTCATACATGAACCTATTCTCTTGATCTTTCACACCACTTCTACAGCTCCGTTCACTGTATACTGACTCTCCCTAAATTAAAAGAATAAGAATGAAAAGATAAAACACTCAATGAGCAAACAGACATACTACAATATACTGTGAATGTCATGAGGGAAATTATAAACTTACATGACATATGTGTTTTTCTTCAAAGCCAAAAATCTTCAGTTATTCTCTTAACTTTAAATCATTTTTAAGGATCTACACCAGACTTTTTCACGTCAAGTTGCTATAAAATTGAAGCTTTCACTGATTAAAATTTTTCTATAACTTCTTTATAATATTTAATTCTACAGTGTACTTTATTTCATACTTTTGCTTTTCTGGAGTGAAATAACAAATGGGAAAAAACAAATTGTCACAAATTCTTAGGAAAAAAGAGGTCCTCTAACTAAGAAATTATATATAAAACTAGGCAACTGTCTAATCATATTAATCTTGTTGGCTCTTTCTTTTTCTTTCATTTATTGTTTTTTTAATTATCACTATGATGATGATTATTTTGATTGTTAATTATGATGGGTATGTGTGCTGCATTCAATATTAATTTTCTGGTCTCTCCTGATGGTTTTTCTTTCTAACTGCACGTGGGCAGATACACATATACACAAAGACACACAGAAATTGTGTCCATAGTACCTGACTTTTAAAGTTTTTCACTGTCTTACTTTTTTTGTCCTTTAAAACTATGGTCATAAAGCAAAGTACTTAGACTGTTTCAAGAGGAAAAAAAAAGAAAACATGGACTTTCCTAAAACACCTCCCCTCCCTACCCCCCCTCCCCTGCCAAAAAACCCACTCAAACCAAACACTTTTTCAATCTTACTCATTCAGTTTTGAGAAAGTCCATTTAGGTTTTTTTAATCATGAGTGAATAGCCCTGACAAAAGTATTTCTGCCAGAAACAAAAATGAGAGAAAATATATATTCACACTGTTATTCTGTTAACTGTATGGCAAATGAAAATCTAAAATATTGGATCTCCTTGTAAGACTGAGAAAAGGCTTTCATGTCAGCATGCTAGAGTACAAGCTGATGAACTATTATTAGACAAGAAATACCCATAATGCCTAAATGTACCTAATAAATGTACCTCTCATGCTACAGTGCTTATGTCCATAAATCAGATACAGTGAAAGAGTTTTATTCAAAGTGATTGAGTTTTATTACAACTGGATATTTTGACACTATGGACAAGGAGACACTATTTTTAAAATATTTATAATGTATTCAAATTCAGTGAATATACTTTAAAGACAAGGGCAAGCAAAAGAAAGCCTTCAAGGGATTAAGTCAGAGAAGTCTGTTTTAATACAATACGAGTTGTAGGTATAGTATATATTATAAGGACTGTTAAGCACCCCAGCTATTTTCTCTTGTCAGAAGTTCTAGATGAGATGAAATTGCAAATGCTGAGTTCTGTCTTATTACACCAGAAGTTAATAGCTACAGTTTCAAAGTCATATGCACAGCAATATGTCTGATCTACAAGGATTAAAAAGGTTGGATAACTTAGGTGATGATGTAAGTCTCTATCTGCCACAAAATATACACATCCACTTATAGTCATATCTTTGCAATTTTTGGAAGAGGAAGGAAAGAGAAAAAGAGACTTGTCATTTCAATGAAAATATTAAAGTTCATCTTGTGCAAAAGGGCAGTGCAAACACTTTTCTGTTTCAACTCTCAAGATGGAGAAAAGAGATCAAATGTTAAGCAGCAAAATGGCAGGAACACTAACCATAAGAGATATTCCCTTGCTGAATTCCTTCTTAAACTGTTTTCAATATTTGAATTTTGCCTCATATACCTCTTTATAATTTTTAAATTTTCCTTCATTTCTTCATAATAATGAATCCTTTCATTATTAAGGAATAACTACTCAACGTATACAAAGTATCTGAATACTGATAGAAGGTATACGTTCCTTGCAAAAACATCACCTCAGCCAGGTAACTTCATATAAACACATGCTAAGCATCTTAACTTTGGAAAGATTATACGAAACCCAAAGCTTTCTGAGCTTCATTCATCCTTAACTACAAGATGAAAATTCTAGATCATCTGATTTAGACTGATTCTGTAGAAAGTTTCATTTTGGTAACATAGTGAAAAAGCAGGGAGTACTGAAGTTAATTTATATGAAAGCACTTTTTCTAAAGAATAACATAATTAAGCAAATTAAAGCAAGAACCATTAACCACTTCAATAATTTAATCTACTTATTAACAACTGTCTGAAATGTGAGCCCTAGGAAATCTCTTTATGCAAAGAAAATCAGCTGACAGTCTTTATAAAATCATAGCAACCATGAAATGTGATACTTATGTGTGTGCATATATATATATATATATATATATATAAAATCATATATATGTGTGCAATATAAATGAAAGTACCACTTCCCTAATCATTCAGGGAATCGTTNTATAAAAATATATATAAAATCATATATATGTGTGCAATATAAATGAAAGTACCACTTCCCTAATCATTCAGGGAATCGTTCAGTCTTGTCTCAGATTGCCATATCTTGCTACTAGTGCAGGTTTTCAATCATTTGCCATGTACAATTCTCTGAGATTTTCATAGACAGAATGGTCAGTGGTGTTCATACTATTCAGAAAGACAATAAGTGTATCTTCATCCTTCTGGTTCCCAGATAAACTTGAATATGGCAAACATCTAAAACAAGCAAGAAAAATAAAAGAAGTATTTTGAGAAATTTGGATTCCAGTCTTCATAGGCCCAGTAAATATTTTTGAACTGCACTCAAACCTCAAGCTTTGAAGGATTAACATATTGGTCCTTTTAATAAAACAAGTTTTGTAAAATCCTCTTCCTTCTTTAGATGCAGGAATCTAGGAGCATATAACTGGGACCTTCTGGAACACTGAGTTGAATTTCTTTATCTGTTTTTATCTTATTCATTCAAACTCTAGTTTACAACTGCTTAATGATATACTCCCTCTTCCCCCACTCTATTCCTCTTTAATTGAGGTGTTATTTCTTATTGCTGAGGCCAGCAAGTAAGATCTTGGAAAAGGATGAAAACATACTGGGAGACACTATAATCCACTAAAACCTGCTCATTCTCAGTGAATGGAGGAGTAAAGTCCAGTTATGTCTTCCTTATTTTTGGACAGAAGGGACCAATAGGATCATGGCGTACAGAAAAAAAGCAAATTGAAAAGCAAGTGTAAAACTGAATTAGTAGCAAACATCATTAAAATCAAGGAGATATGTTCATATGTTCAGTAAATTCAGAGGTCCCTACAGCATTAGGCTTGTAATAAACAAAGTAGAATACACAGCAACAAAAGCAACCTTCTTCCAAAATCCCTCGGAGAACTCTATAGAATAGGTTGGAATTTTCCTTCAAAATGTGGGGTTTTTTAAAATGAAAAGTTACTTTTAAAAATTCAACTCTATTTTCCATTTTTAATAATAAATTCTAAGAAAAAAAAATTAAAAATCTTGAAAAGTTAATTTTTATATTTAGTGATTCTTTTTTTTTCAATTTTTTTTCAGGATACCAAAAATTTCTACACTATAAAAAGAAATTCCAGAAAATAATAAAATCCAAATTCAAGGTAATTTTGAGGTTGCCTGGATGCTATCTTGCAAATGCCCACTGTTTCTTTTTATTACCACAGAAGACTACTAAAAAATTCCAGACAGAATGTTGTCCCTTAGTGCAACATTTTTGAAAAAGACTTTTGATACTTAGTTGTGAAGTGATGAGTTTCATACTTTGGTCATGATGTTCAAAGATTCTGCACACCTTCAGTAAAAGCTCATAAAAAACTTTTGATTAAACATCACTTGAAACTACTTGTAGTTTGTTTATTTTCCTCTCCTTTATTCTCCTTCACCTGTTAATATATCCCTATCTATCTGGATCAAATTTAGACAAAAAAAATGTGAAACGTTATTTATTTGATCTTAGAATTTCCTATTTAAGCATCAGGGGGAAAAGAAAAATTCAACTTTATTTTTCTGAGAAAAATAACCCTGAGAAGCAACCATTTCAATCCCTTGCTTCCAGTTGTAACAGTGTTTAAGATTTTTGAAGAAAATGTTGTCATGTATAAGTTTGAAAGATACCTGACAACCAATCAGCTACGATCATCATGTATGCGTGCAATTTACTGAAGATCACAGTTATACACAGTAGTCATTTATTTACATGTAAACAAATAACTCTTTGTAGATTGTGAGATTACTTGCGTCTAACAATTGCTTATGTAAAACATACACGTATTCTTCCAGTCTTCACTTTCTTAATTCAAGAAATCCATTTGAGTGTAGCATTTTACTTCAAAATTCTTTATCCTTTGTTACTTTTGATTCAGCTGCAGAAATGTGTTCCTTGCTTTGCTCTCTAAGTTATGTCTTTCAGACTCAGGCTGCATGTGCTTCACTAGCATTTCTTTTGCAGTGAGGTCATTTGCAATCTTGTATAATAAGTTTTTAAAGCAAGTTTCATATTCTAATATGACTTTTCTTTATCTAGCTGTTACCAGAACCTATGTCTTCACCCTCCTCAAAACCAATTACCCAATGCTTAAGAGGAGAGGACTAAATAGTTTTGAGTGTGTAATTACTGAAAAGTACATTTTGTAATCCTTAAGCGTGTGCTTGTTTATGTGTGTCTTTGTGTGAGTATCATTTATTTAAAGTACCTGCTTTTTTCCCCAAATGTTAAAACAGTTTTGTTTCAGAGAGCTGAAGATTAATCACAATGGAAGACCTTAAGTAGAGTGCTTTTCAGAGGGTCCTTCATTTGTAGAAATAAGAAAATACAAGTAGCTAAAACAAGAGAAGTATTGCAGTTTACCTTTTTGAATAACAAAATACAATAAAGGCAATGATTACTTCAAAATTAATTAAAATTTAAATCAATACAATAAAATAAACTAGTATCGTTTCATCATTAGAACAGGATAATAGCAATATTAACCAGACATCTAGAAAATGTGTTTTATGAAATTTCAATCACTTTTGTTGTAAAACCCAATTAAAGATTTTTGCTGTTGATTTTCTCTAACTCAGTAAAATGCAGTTACACTTCCCACCACAAAAAAGCAAGTTGTCTAATGCTCATTTTACTGCTGGTATATGAATGAGTATTTTCCTCTACTTAACTGTCAATTTATTAAACAATATATAAGTATAAACAGTTTCAATAATTTCACACATCATTTGATCCACTGTTAAGCACTTGGTCTCAATTTATAATTCATAATTTGTGTGAGTACAGAACAAACTTTTCTGAAAGCACAAGAGGGGTTTTTTTTCGACCAACTATAAAACCCTGTTTGGTTTTTTTTTTGTTGTTGTTGTTTTTTTGGGTTTTTTTGGCCAGGTAAATCTGAGAAGCAGACTATCAGATTATAATTTCTTACAAAGTTCTTAGCATCATAGCTAGTAATGAACAAAAACTTTGAATTATCCTCTGGAACTAGGTAATGTGTATCAGCATCAGAACTAACAGTTTTCTTTTGGGAATTGCCTGATTTCAAGCAGCTTCATAAAACACCTAACTGCATGCATTCAGCAAAAGAGTGATTATTTCCTGGTCATTAGCCACGTACATTCTGTTATGTGTCATGAATAAAATATGACTGTCAAATAAATATCCATCATGTTCCCTAATATTCACTCACTAAGACTTGCAGCAAGTAACAAGACTGCTCGGTATCTAAAGGATTAAAAGCCCAGTTTAAATTGAATGGAGAAGTTTGCATTTCACAGATGGATTTTAATGAAAATACCTCAGATCACTTTAGATTTCAGGTTCAAATGAGCCAAATGTGTCCCAACCCAATTTTGTTGCAATCCATAATAGGGCAAAAACACCGTGATACATAAAGCTTAGATGTTTTTAACCAACGAAAGATGCTGCCTTTCTTTAAAACCCTATTCGTAATGAAGACATCTGTAAATATGTTTTTATGTATATGCTAATAAGCATATATCCATACTGGTACTTATTATACTCAGGAAAAGTATAATAATTTTTTAAATTTTTAAATTTAAGATTAGAAGAATGTGCATCTAAGTGACAGAACAAATTTGGAGTACATGTGAACTCTATATCTTTGCTCTCTGCCCAATTCTTCATCCAGTTTATCCACACAAATTACTCACATATTAACTTGATCGGTCTCATGGATATAATTTCTAAGTCTTCTTTAGAGTACTTTAATAATTGCTCTGTGGAGTACTTTAATAAAGAGATAATGTAGTAATAATAATAATAATAACAACAACAACAATATGTAATCACATTGCTTAAGGTATCTTTGGTTTGTGCTTCTCGTAACATTCATGTCTTTGTTAAGGTCCATTAGATGCTTTTCCCCTCTATTACAACCCAAAGAAAAATAATTTTGGATCATAAAACAACAATACACAGGTTTGTGCCACTATACAAAATAGTGAGGAAAAATATGCTGTTGAATCTTCTTCTCACAGAGTCCTTAATATTCATTGTCCTTAAATGTCCAGTTGGATTTGATGATCTTGAACATCTTTTCCAACCTGAGTGATTCTATAATTCTATCATTCCATTTAGCTTTTGCTTTTGTAATCGAGAGATAATCATGCTCAGCTGAAGCTATTGCAATCAGCCAGAAAGGTGGAAATATAAAACGTTCTTCATGTTTTGACTGACACTTTTTCAAGCCTATCAATTAATTTATCTGATCTATTAATAGTTTAGATATTTAAGGCTTCTTAGACAAGCAGAAGGGCTACAACTAATTTTAGTGAGAACTTAGTTTTGATTTAATGAGTCAAATTAATCTCTGAGAGCAACTCAACTGAAATTAATGAAGTTGTCAGTGAGAAGATATCTCTCTGGTATAGATCTGGTCATTCCTATATGGCAGTTGATTTACAGAATAGTCTGTCCTACAGAGAAAAACAAAAATCCTTTACCAAAAGAAACTATCCTGAGATCAACACTGCTGGTATATACCATACTAAAATTTTTCTTATTAAGTCTTCATGGTGCAAAGCAAGGCTGCAGAAAGATATCCTGCCTGTCTCAGAAGAAGCAAGCAAGCATATGACTGTGAGAGCAGTGTGCTAGACAAAGAGAATATTGCAAAAACATGGAAACACTGCTGTTTACAATCAGCATATCTGGCATGGAACAGCACTGAGAAGCATGAACATACCATTGATACATTAACATAACAAATTTCAGTTTCTATCCTTAACGTACTCATGCTCAGATATACTCTAACTTGAATAGTTGAATCCAATTAATTTTAAGAGACAAAACTACATACTGACATAAGAACATGTAATTCCACTCAGTGTTTCAGTAGATCTGGATTTCTGCACTGATTATAACAGGAAAGCCTCTCTTCCTTCTTGATTTCCTCTACACTCTCTTGCAGATATTGACAGTAGATATTTTTAATTGTGCAATCTAATCTTAGAACATACTGGTAAAACCAGTTTTGTCATTTCTGTTCAAGGATGCAAACTGTCTGAATCTGCCTACCCTGTCACAATATGCAGAGTTCAATGGACCTTTTACAGATCAGTTCACAAAAGAAATATTGTGCAGGGGTACTAAAATAATTCTAAACTTTCCATAGCATTCTTTTGAATAAGTGATTTTTAAAAGAGAAATTCAGTCATGAAAACTGGTATAATTTTATACAAACAACAAATATACATGTAATAGTTCCCTCAGTATTTTTTTCTTTTTGATAAGGTGCATGTGGATTTACAATAGTTATACTTGGGGCTCTATAATACTAATGCTGTCCTTAAAAGCAATTTCAATCCATACATTTTATAGCTCAGTAGCTCTTTCGGTTGAAGGGTAAGTGACACTTAAGGATAGATCAAGAGACATTAACACTCCCCCACCCTCCCTAGCTACTAACTCTGTGTTATTGACATTATATTATTTTATTAATAGCAAATATTTCTTCAGAGGTTTTATTTATTGCCTCATTTTATGTCTGCCAACCCTAATAGATCTGTGTTACTCCAAAGTGTCCCAATCACTCAGTCACAAGTGCATATGCCCTAATGTATTTTATCTTTGTGAAGTGATGCTGCCTGCACTTTTAGATGAGTATGATATGCTGTTTTATTGCATTTCAATTGCCCCTTTTAATTTGAACTTGAGTATATTCTAATTTTTACAGAATCAAATCAAAATGGAATCACCAGTTCTTCAGAATATGACCAATTAACAGAGTTAATCAAGTTAACATAGGTTTCCTAAATCACACCACATATGTGATGAAGCAATACTCTACTTCTCTTGCAAATATACACTCTGCTGCTAGGAAGAAAGAAAGGCAGAATCCAGATCTCAGTAGCAAAGCCAAATTTGCAATAACTGATTGTTGGGCAACTTTCACCAAAAGTCAATTTTCTTAAAAGCTGCTAGGCAATATATTTATTTCAGGGCAATCCTCAATAAACGTTTCAAGACTTTTTAGAGCAAAACCAGGCTAATTATCTTCGCTTCCATACTTATAAAAAAGAGGCTAACAATGCCTTCTAGAGGTAATGAGAATTTTTATAAGCATATTGGCTAGTATGAGTGTAGTAGTTAATTACTAAAAAGCATCACAAGAATGTACAAACAATTACACTGTTTAAGCCTTCCACTCCTTTATGGTTCACACACACAGGCACACGATTCCATACAAACAAGGAACAGTTTTAGTTTATTTCACTCCTTCATCTCAATTCTCATATTAAGTGAGTGTGGAGTAAAGATAGCAGCAAAAACATTTGAATTCTATGGAAATCATTTGTCATTCACATAAAGTAGTCATATGACTTTGTTTTGATTTGTTAACTTGTTTTATGATCTGTTTCTACTGCCAGCGAGATAAATTGCATACAATAAATAGAGGAAGTAAAGCAAACATCCATGAATTATATTATACCTTAACATGATGTTAAGCAGTTGTCCCAGTTATATTCATCAAAACACAGATCTTGACAGTTCCAGAAAAGTCACTCTGTAGGAACTGTTCCTTATAAGTGCAGACCTATCACATTTTTTATACCATATGGCAAGTCAGTATTAAGTCCTAGGGGAAAACAGCTCTTAAAGAGCTTCTATCCCTCTGCTCACCTCATTTAAGCTTACATTTCAGTAACTTTTTTGGTGGATTCTTTCCCAGTCCTTCAATCTAGAAGTTTAAATTCTTTTAATAAGTTATTTGAAAATTACTGCCTGGTCAGTAGAAACTTCAAAATGTCAAGCCTCCCACATCATCACCATCTAGATCTACTTTAAAATATTCTCTCTCACAGGAATAACACATTTTTAAAAATTCTAGGATCTCTGGAGCTATAAAAAATTTGTCAAGGCAAAAAGAGTCCTCTAAAAAGTGGCATTTGTGGTTCTGTTTCATGTATAACATATTCACTGCAGAAGAAAAAACACCTTGTTTCCTGTATGGTCATAGAATGAATCAAGCTCATTTTATTTTACACACTACTGAAGTTTCAATTATTTGCTATCTTGCTGAGCTACCCTAACTGCTATAGTAACCATCATCCTCACGCTAATGTTGGTTCTGTAACAATAGACTTATTCAGAAGGTCAAGTGCACAATAAGTGATTTTAAAAGGGATGGAAAGCATGCTTTTTCACATTGACACATAAATTTTAGCATACTTAATACTTCAGTTCATTTTAAGTCCCTTTGTGAATAACACCCAAAAAATAGTTCTTATTCTTATGTTGATAATATGTACATAATTGAGTTTTCTGTGTACATGAAAAAGAAAGATATCTTTCAAAAGACATGATTACATATAGGTTTATTTCAAAAGCTTTTTCAATTTAGATAGAAAACTTTACTAGTAAAACAATAGGAGGACAAGTAACATTGAAAAAATCTGCTTTTAATGTTTTCAAATTTTTTAATTAAATTGCTTAATGTTTTTCATAATATTTTATTTGTGCTTTTTTTTCTGTTAAAGTCTTTGGGCTATCTAGGAGCTGCTGAACTATGCTTTTGTCAAGATTAAGTGACACAGCTAAAGTGTAGGTCTCTTATAAACTATCTTTTCTGCATTTTCCTGCACTGTTTCTCATTTTGAACCTCCAGAACAATTTGTTGAAAGACAAAAATAATCATTTGGTGCAGATATCGCAGTCAAGCTGTTAACTTCCATATGTGAGTAGTACTAGACATCAGACTGATGCTCCTCCACCTTGCTTACCATTCCTCTCATCCCACAATTACACAACTGCTGGTCCACAGATAGAAGTATCCCCAGACTGAATGTCCTACGGACTTTTATCTTCATAAGTGACATGGGAGAGTAATTCCTTTGTGCTGTGGTGGTTAAATTTACCCAGATCTTCCTTGATATTTGTCTAAACCTTAACAAATCTGCAAAAGATGATGGAATCACTACTGGTTTTACTCAGCCTGCTTTACTAAGGAAAAAAAGCAATAAGGTTCAAATATCTATTAGTGACATGCATGCACAACATAATTGCAAATTTGCTAAAAGCAGTAGGTCCCTGAAGAGGCCAAATTTAGATCTTCTGCAGTCCAGGCCTCTGACTTTCAACTGTTTATGACAAAACTAGCATCCAGAAAAATCTGAATTATTATTTTACTTTTCTCAAATATACCTGCATTGCCCCATATTCTGGTTTTGACTGGAATAGAGTTAATTTTCTTCAAAGTGACTGTATGGGAATATGTTTTGTATTCTGAATGCAGGATTGATAATATAGTGATGATTTGTTCTTGCTGAGCAGGGCTTTTTTTCCTGGGGATGGCTGAACACCTGTCTACCCGTGGGAAGCAGTGAATGAGTCCCTTGGTTTTCTTTGTTTTCTTTCCCTACTAAGCTCTTTCTCTCAACCCATGAATTCCCTAGTTTTCACCCTTCTGATTTTCTCCTTCATCCTGTTGGTGAGGAAGTGAGCAAATTGCTGTGTGGTGCTTGATTGCTGGCTCGGGATAAGCCATGAAACCCCACATAATGATGTCACGAATATATTGCAGGACCTTCATCCTGTTCCCATGCGCTCTGTATCAGTCCATAGCAAATGGTGGGGCTCTGTTACCAACCCTAGAGCAATTGATTCCAAGTGCACCAGACACCCCACAAAGTGGTCTACACTCAATGTTATTAACACTGTCTTGGTCTCAAACCCAAAACCTAGCACCATAAAAGCCACTGCGAAGAAATTTACTTCTTTCCTAGCCAAAACCAGCACAGTAGCTAAGCACTTTTCTTTCAAATGACAAATTTTATCACATACATTTTTGTTGCCTAGATACTAGTAATTTACCATGTTATCTTTTTTCTTATTGTCCCAAACTTCTTTCCTCAATAACATATCATTGTTACATACATTTACCAAGACAATCTCGTTCAGTGCCGGTGCAGAATACCAACCACAATGCATCACAATTAAGTTGAGAAACAACACACTTACATTACTTAAATTAATAAAATTTCCAGAACACTTAATATTTCTACTATAGTACCAGTACTTTATTTCATCAACATCTAGTGAGAAAGTCAGTATAAAATATGCTTCAGTAAAAAAGGCTTTCCTGAGAAATGTTAAGCATTGATATTTGACTATTGATATTTGACCATTTCATTGCAGAATTTGCAAGTAATATATAATGGCTCTTAGTCTTTTACTAGTAAGCATGACTATATATTTATTCTCTGCTGCAGTTTGAGTTCTGTGTTTTTCTTATGCAAAAATACTTTATTTTAAGATATTTTGTGTCATTTCTTCTTTAGCCACAGAGAAGTATTCTTAAAACAGAGTGGTGAAGACTGTTGCTTGCTTCACTGAATTACAACTAGCTTGTTGGCATTAATCAGAAAGTACTATATGATTCATTAGCTGTGAAAGGCTTTAAATAATTGATTTGCAGCATGGGGGATTAACATGGAATCTCATTAACCAAGAAAGTTTGCTATAGTTTTCATTTAAGTAGAACTTATGCTTTGAAAATTGCTTGATAGGGGGGAAAAAGCTATAACTGTCTCAACAGAAACACAGTACTGCCAATATTACAAATCTTCCACCATATTATGCATTTTTTCTTAGTAGTTGTATATGTATATCTGATATTATAACAAACCTGTGATGCATGTTGGACATACATTGTTTGATTTAAATATTTGGTTGATGGTTTTAATTATATTTTTGTTTGTTTATTTATTTTGCTAAAGATTATGTGGGTTAGATGAAACTTGCTGTAGATTGACTGTAAATATCAGATTTTTTTAATACCAGTGGGGAATTCAAGTCTCATGGATTAAACTGCTCTGAGGTCCTGGATATTTTACTAACAAAAGAGAATGGGAAGTGGTTACCTAGTGAAGACATTTTCAAATATGTGTTCCTCCATTACAGAGCTACATCTTTCTCCTTAAGAGCTGCTTTTTCAGTGTTGCAGAACAGTTTCCTGAGGAGAAAAAGCCCATTGCTTGTATGCTGTGTCTATTCTAGGGATTTTCTCTTCTATTCAGTTATAACATCAGTGACCTGGAAAAGGGTTAGTTGAATGGAATTTTCTATATCTTTAGCTGACTCACATCAGAGATATTCTAGAAAATAATTATTTTGATTCTTACACAGTCCCTTTCTTATCATTACATAAATGTATTTAACAAAGTTGCTACTACTGTCGTGAAGCATCCCTCTAGGGTGAAATAGAAGACCAATTTTTTTTTTTTCTAATAACTAATATTTTTACAACAGTTTGTTTATCAAAAAGTGTTTTCAATTTTATTAACATCCTCTAACAAAAGATTGAATAGGGTACCATAATATCAGATCAATTTTGTCCAGCCTTATTTTTTATTTCTGATATCTGCCATTTTTAGATCCTTATAAAAAAACATAATTACAAAATAATCTGTTCATATAAGAACTGTTTTTCTCCAAGTACTTAATGACTGGTGCATGCACTGAAGCATAAGTGTTTACATCCCTCCTAGATTTTCACACATCAAGCACATACGAGACATCTCTATACATCTAAGCTTTGTGGTTACTAGTTATTACTACATTACTAAATTGAGTTTCTTCTGCTCTCCATGTCCACTTCAAACTTTGCCGTCAATAATCTTTCCCTAATGAAACAACCTGTAATATTAGTGATTTTTTTTTAAATGGAGTGGATCAAACTCTATATATGTCTTTGCACAGACATTTTTGAAATTCCATACAAGCTTATATGTGCAATTCTACTGCACTACCTTTACATTTTACTATGCTGTTTACTCATTCTTTAAGCCATAATTCAGGAATAATTTATTGGGCTTTTTAGCTCACCTAAATCAAGTTGTGGTCAACAATGACCTAGCTCTTTTATTTATTTTTCATTCCCTTAAATGATGGATATTTAGAGGTGGGGGGAAACAGACCGGGGGGG